>OZ024744.1:28915107-28940107 GCA_964016885.1 Eledone cirrhosa
CAGCAACACCACCAAAACCAAAAACAACACGAAAACCACCAACAACACCAACAACACCACCAGCACCAACACCACCAACACCAACACCACCACCAACAACAAAACCACCACTACCACCACCACCAACACCACCAACGCCAGCACCACCACCACCAACACCATGAATACTACCAACACCAACAACACCACCAACACCAACAACAACACCAACACTACCACCACCAGCACCAACACCAGCAACACCACTAGAACCAAAAACAACACCTACGACTCCACCAACACCAACACCATCAACACCAACACCACCAAGACCACCACCAACAACAACACCAACACCACCAACAACACCACCGACACCACCAACACTACCACCACCACCAACACCAACACCACCAACACAAACACCACCACCACCAACAACAACACAACCAACACCAACATCACCACCAACAACACCAACACCACCAACACCAACACCACCAACAACACCACCAACAAAACCACCACCACCACCAACACCACCAACACCACCACCACCACCAACACCACCACCACCACCACCGACAGCAACAACACCACCAACAACAACATTAACAACAACACCAACACCAACACCACCACCAACAACAAGAACACCACCCCCACCACCACCAACACCACCAACACCAACAACAGCAACAACACCAACACCAACACCACCAACACCACCAACACCACCAACACCGCCAACACCACCAACAACAACAACACCACCACCACCAACACCAACAAGAGCACCAATACCACCAACACCACCAAAAACAACAACACCACCACCACCACCAAACCCACCAACACCACCAACACCACTAACACCAACACTACCACAAACACCAACAACACCAACAACACCAGGAACACCACCAACAACACCAACACCACCACCCACACCACCAATACCACCAACACCACCACCACCACCACCACCAACACCAACATCACCACCACCACACCAACAACACCACCAACAACAACAACACCAACACCAACACCACCACCAACAACAACAACACCACCACCACCAACACCACCAGCACCACCAACACCACCAACACCACCACCACCACCACCACCACCAACACCAACAACACCAACAACGCCACCACCAACACCACCAACACCAACACTACCACCAACACCAAAAACACCAACAACACCAACACCAACACCAACACCAACACCAACACCACCACCAACACCAACAACAACACCAACACCAACACCAACACCACCACCAACACCAACACCAACAACAATACCAACATCAACACCAACAACACCACCACCACCAACAACACCAACATCACCAACAACACCACCAACAACACCAACAACACCACCAACACCAACAACACCACCACCAACACCACCAACACCAACAACACCAACAACACCAACAACCCCAACAACACCAACAACCCCAACACCAACACCAACACCACCAACACCACCATCACCACCAATACCACCAACACCAACAACACCACCACCACCAACACCAACAACACCACCAACACCACCAACACCACCAACACCACCAACACCACCCACAACAACACCACCACCACCAAAACCAACACCAACACCAACACCAACACCACCACCAACACCAACAACACCACCCCCACCACCACCAACACCAGCAACACCACCAGCACTAACACCAACAACAACACCAACACCAACACCAACAAGACTACCAACACCACATCCACCAACAATACCAACAACACCAACACCACCAACAACACCGACGACACCACTAACAACAACACCACCAACAACACCAACACCACCACCGCCACCAACACCACCAACAACACCAACACAACCACCACCACCAACACCAACAACACCACCAAATCAAACAACACCAACAACACCAACACCATCACAAACACCAGCAACAACACCAACAACACCAACAACACCAACAACACCAACAACCGCAACAACACCACCATCACCATCAACACTACCAACACCAACACCACCAACAACACCGCCACCACCAACAACACCAACAACAACAACACCACCAACAACACCACCAACACCACCAACACCACCCCACCTCCACCAACACCAGCAACACCAGCACCAACACCAACACCAACACCAACACCAGCACTAACAACACCACCAACACCAACAACACCAACACCAACACCACCAACAACGCTAACAACACCACCAACAACAACACCACCACCAACAACAACAACAACACCACCAACAACACCAACATCACCAACAACACCACCACCGCCACCAACACCACCAACAACACCACCACCACCAAAACCAACACCAACACCAACACCAACACCACCACCAACACCAACAACACCACCCCCACCACCACCAACACCAGCAACACCACCAGCACTAACACCAACAACAACACCAACACCAACACCAACAAGACTACCAACACCACATCCACCAACAATACCAACAACACCAACACCACCAACAACACCGACGACACCACTAACAACAACACCACCAACAACACCAACACCACCACCGCCACCAACACCACCAACACCAACAACACAACCACCACCACCAACACCAACAACACCACCAAATCAAACAACACCAACAACACCAACACCATCACAAACACCAGCAACAACACCAACAACACCAACAACACCAACAACACCAACAACCGCAACAACAACACCACCATCACCACCAACACCACCAACACCACCAACACCACCAACAACACCGCCACCACCAACAACACCAACAACACCAACAACAACACCACCAACACCACCAACACCACCCCACCTCCACCAACACCAGCAACACCAGCACCAACACCAACACCAACACCAACACCAGCACTAACAACACCACCAACACCAACAACACCAACACCAACACCACCAACACCAACACCACCAACACCAACACCACCAACAACATCAAGACCACCAACACCACCACCAACAACACCACCAACACCACCAACAGCACCAACACCACCACCACCACCAACACCAACAGCACCACCAAAACCAACAACACCACCACCGCCAACAACACCAACAAAAACACCAACAACACCAACAACACCAACAAAACCAACACCACCAACACCACCAACACCACCAACACCACCAACACCACCAACACCACCAACACCACCACCAACACCACCAACACCAACAACACCAACAACACCAACAACCCCAACACCAACACCAACAACACCACCAACAACAACAACACCACCACCACCAAAACCAACAACACAACCAACACCACCAACACCACCAACAACAACAACACCACCACCACCAACAACAACAACACCACCACCACCAACAGCACGAATACCACCAACACCACCAACACCACCAACACCACCAACACCACCAACACAAACAACAACTCCACCACCACCACCAACAACACCACCAATGCCACCGACACTAACACTACCACCAACACCAACAAAACCAACAAACCCAACCCCAACCCCAACACCACCACCAACACCAACACCAACAACAACACCTACACCAACACCAACAACACCACCTACACAACATCCACCAAGAACATCAACACCACCAACAACACCAACAACACCACCTACACCAACACCAACAACACCACCTACACAACATCCACCAAGAACATCAACACCACCAACAACACCAACAACACCACCAACACCAACACCACCAACAACATCAACACCACCACCACCACCAACGCTAACAACACCACCAACAACAACACCACCACCACCAACAACAACAACACCACCAACAACACCAACATCACCAACAACACCACCACCGCCACCAACACCACCAACAACACCACCATCACCACCAACAACACCAACACCACCAACACCAACACCAACACCACCAACAACACCACCAACAACACCACCACCACGAACACCACGAACACCACCACCACCACCAACACCACCACCACCCCCACCAACACCAACAACACCACCAACAACAACATCAACAACAACACCAACACCAACACCAAGACCAACACCAGGAACACCACCCCCACCACCACCAACACCACCAACACCAACAACAGCAACAACACCAACACCAACACCACCAACACCACCAACACCACCAACACCGCCAACACCGCCAACAACAACAACACCACCACCACCAACACCAACAACAGCACCAATACCACCAACACCACCAACAACAACAACACCACCACCACCACCAACACCACCAACACCACCAACACCACTAACACCAACACTACCACCAACACCAACAACACCAACAACACCAACAACACCACCAACAACACCACCACCCACACCACCAATACCACCAACACCACCACCACCACCACCACCAACACCAACATCACCACCACCAACACCAACAACACCACCAACAACAACAACAACACCAACACCAACACCACCACCACCAACAACAACACCACCACCACCAACACCACCAACACCACCAACACCACCAACACCACCACCACCACCACCACCACCAACACCAACAACACCAACAACACCACCACCAACACCACCAACACCAACACTACCACCAACACCAAAAACACCAACAACACCAACACCAACACCAACACCAACACCAACACCAACACCACCAACAACACCAACAACAACACCAACACCAACACCAACACCACCACCAACACCAACACCAACAACAACACCAACATCAACACCAACAACACCACCACCACCAACAACACCAACATCACCAACAACACCACCAACAACACCAACAACACCACCAACAACAACACCACCAACAACACCAACAACACCACCAACACCAACAACACCACCACCGCCACCAACACCAACAACAGCACCAACAACACCAACAACACCAACAACACCAACAACACCACCACCAACACCACCAACACCAACAACACTAACAACACCAACAACCCCAACAGCACCAACAACCCCAACACCAACACCAACACCACCAACACCACCATCACCACCAATACCACCAACACCAACAACACCACCACCACCACCAACACCAACAACACCACCAACACCACCAACACCACCAACACCACCCACAACAACAACACCACCACCACCAAAACCAACACCAACACCAACACCAACACCACCACCAACACCAACAACACCACCCCCACCACCACCAACACCAGCAACACCACCAGCACTAACACCAACAAGACTACCAACACCACATCCACCAACAATACCAACAACACCAACACCACCAACAACACCACTAACAACAACACCACCAACAACACCAACACCACCAACAACACCAACACCACCACCACCACCAACACCAACAACACCACCAAATCAAACAACACCAACAACACCAACACCATCACAAACACCAGCAACAACACCAACAACACCAACAACACCAACAACACCAACAACCCCAACACCAACACCAGCATCACCACCAACACCACCACCACCAACAACACCACCAACACCACCAACACCACCAACATCAACAAAACCACCTCCACCAACACCAACACCACCACCAACACCAACAAAACCACCCCCACCACCACCAACACCGCAACACCACCAGCACCAACACCAACACCAACAACAACACCATCACCAACACTAACAACACTACCAGCATCAACACCACCAACAACATCAACACCACCACCACCACCAACACCAACACCAACAACAACACCAACACCAACACCAACAACACCACCAACACCACATCCACAAACAACACCAACACCACCAACAACACCAACAGCACCACCAACACCAACACCACCAACAATACCAACACCACCACCACCACCAACAGCACCACCAAAACCTACAACACCACCACCGCCACCAACACCAACAAAAACACCAACAAACAAACAACACCAACAAAACCACCACCAACACCACCACCACCGCCACCAACACCACCAACACCACCACCACCGCCACCAACACCACCAACACCACCCCCAACACCACATCCACAAACAACACCACCACCACCAACACCAACAGTACCACCAAAACCTACAACACCACCACCGCCACCAACACCAACAAAAACACCAACAAACCAACACCAACAAAACCACCACCAACACCACCACCAACACCACCAACACTAACAACACCAACAACACCAACAAACCCAACAACAACACCAACACCACCAACACCACCAACAACAACAACACCACCACCACCAACACCAACAACACCACCAACACCACCAACACCACCACCAACAACAACACCACCAACAGCAACAGCACCAACACCGCCAGCACCACCAACACCACCAACACCACCAACACCAACAACAACTCCTCCACCACCACCACCTACACCACCAACACCACCAACACCAACAGTACCACCAACGCCAACAACACCAACAAACCCAACACCAACACCACCACGAACACCAACACCAACAACAACACCTACACCAACACCAACAACATCACCAACACCACATCCACCAACAAAACCAACACCACCACCACCACCACCAACACCAACAACACCACCAAAAACAACACCACCACCAACAATAAACAACATCACCAACAACACCACCACCGCCAACAACAGCACCAACAACACCACCAACACCAACAACACCACCACCGCCACCAACACCAACTACAACACCAACAACACCAACATCACCAACAACACCACCACCAACACCATCACCACCGCAACCAACACCACCAACACCACCACCAACACCACCAACACCAACAACACCAACAACACCAACAACCCCAACACCAACACCACCATCACCAACACAACCACAACCACCAACAACAACAACACCACCAACTACACCAACACCACCAACATAAACAACACTAACAACACCAACAACCCCAACGCCAACACCAACACCACCAACACCACCATCACCACCAACAACACCAACACAACCAACACCACCAACACCAAAATACCACCACCACCAACACCAACAACACAAATAACACCACCAACACCACCACCACCAACACCAACACCAACACCAACACCACCACCAACACCAACAACACCACCAACACCACCACCAACACCAGCACCACCACCAGCAGCAACACCAACACCAACACCAACAAGACCACCAACACCACATCCACCACCAACCCAACAACACCACCAACAACACCAACAACACCACCAACACCAACACCACCAACAACACCAACACCACCAACAGCACCAACACCACAACCACCACCACCAACACCAACAACACCACCACCGCTACCAATACCACCACCAACACCACCACCACCACCAGCAACACCAACAACGCCACCAACACCAACAGCACCAACAACAACACCAACACCAACAACACCACCACCACCACCAACACCAACAACAACACCAACAACACCAACAACACCACCGACAACATCACCACCACTGCCACCAACACCACCAGCACCACGACCAACACCACCAACACCAACAACACCAACAACACCAACAACCCCAACACGAACACCAACACCACCAACACCACGACCAACACCACCAACACCAACAACACCAACAACCCCACCACCGACACCAACGCCACCAACACCACCAACAACAATAACACCACCACCACCAAAACCAACAACACCACCAACACCACCAACACCAACAACACCGCCAACACCACCAACACCACCAACAACAACAACACCACCACCACCAACAACACCACCAATGCCAAAAACACCAACAACCCCAACCCCAACACCAACACCACCAGCAACACCAACACCAACGACAACACCTACACCAACACCAACAACACCACCTACACCACATCCACCAAGAACACCAACACCACCAACAACACCAACAACACCATCAACAGCAACACCACCAACAACACCAACACCACCACCACCACCAACACCAAAAACACCAACAACACCAACACAAACACCAACACCATTACCACCGCCACCAACACCACCACCAACACCACCAACACCACCAACAACAACAACACCACCGCCACCAACACCACCAACACCACGACCAACACCACCAACACCAACAACACCAACAACCCCAAAACCACCATCACTACCAACACCACCAACACCACCAACACCACCAACAACACCACCACCACCAACACCAACAACACCACCAACACCACCAACACCACCAACAACAACAAAATGACCTCCACCAACACCAACACCACCACCAACACCAACAAAACCACCCCCACCACCACCAACACCGCAACACCACCAGCACCAACACCAACACCAACAACAACACCATCACCAGCACTAACAACACTACCAGCATCAACACCACCAACAACATCAACACCACCACCACCACCAACACCAACACCAACAACAACACCAACACCAACACCAACAACACCACCAACACCACATCCACAAACAACACCAACACAATCAACAACACCAACAACACCACCAACAATACCAACACCACCACCACGACCAACACCAACAGCACCACCAAAACCTACAACACCACCACCACCACCAACACCAACAAAAACACCAACAACACCAACAATACCAACAAAACCACCACCAACACCACCACCACCGCCGCCAACACCACCAACACCACCCCCAACACCACCAACACTAACAACACCAACAACACCAACAACACCAAAAACCCCAACACCAACACCAACACCACCAACACCACCAACAACAACACCACCACCACCAACACCAACAACACCACCAACACCACCAGCACAACCAACACCACCAACACCACCAACACCAACAACAACTCCTCCACCACCACCAGCTACACCACCAACACCACCAACACCAACAGTACCACCAACACCAACAACACCAACAACCCCAACACCAACACCAACACCACCACCAACGCCAACAACAATACCTACACCAACACCAACAACACCACCAACACCAACACCACCTACAAAACCAACACCACCACCACCACCAACACCAACAACACCACCAAAAACAGCACCACCACCAACAACAACAACATCACCAACAACACCACCACTGCCAACAACAGCACCAACAACACCACCAACACCAACAACACCACCACCGCCACCAACACCAACTACAACACCAACAACACCAACATCACCAACAACACCACCACCAACACCATCACCACTGCAACCAACACCACCAACACCACCACCAACACCACCAACACCAACTACACCAACAACAGCAACAACCCCAACACCAACACCACCAACACCACCATCACCACCAACACCACCAACACCACCAACACCACCATCACCAACACAACCACCACCACCAACACCAACAACACCACCAACACCACCAACACCAGCAACACTAACAACACCAACAACCCCAACGCCAACACCAACACCACCAACACCACCATCACCACCAACAACACCAACACAACCAACACCACCAACACCAA
Organism: Eledone cirrhosa; assembly: GCA_964016885.1. NCBI lineage: Eukaryota > Metazoa > Mollusca > Cephalopoda > Octopoda > Eledonidae > Eledone > Eledone cirrhosa. Next base: position 28,924,655 of record OZ024744.1, read on the forward strand.
CACCAACACCAACACCACCACCACCAACACCAACAACACCAACACCAACACCAACAAGACCACGAACACCACATCCACCAACACCACATCCACCAACAACACCAACAACACCAGCAACACCAACACCACCAACAACACCAACACCACCAACAACACCAACACCACCACCACCAAAACCAACAACACCACCACCGCCACCAATACCACCAACAACACCAACACCACCACCGCCAACATCGCCACCACCGCCACCAACATCACCAACACCAGGACCAACACCACCAACACCAACAACACCAACAACACCAACAACCCCAACACCAACACCAACACCAACAACACCACCAACAACAACAACACCACCACCACCACCAAAACCAACAACACCACCAACACCACAAACACCAACAACACCGCCAACAACACCAACACCACCAACAACAACAACACCACCACCACCAACAGCACGAATACCACCAACACCACCAACAACACCACCACCACCAACACCACCAACAACAACAACACCACCTCCACCAACACCAACACCACCACCAACACCAACAACACCACCAACACCACCACCAACACCAGCAACACCACCAGCACCAACACCAACACCAACAACAGCACCAACACCAGCACTAACTACACCACCAACACCAACACCACCAACAACATCAACACCAAAACCACCACCAACAACAACAACACCACCAACACCACCACCAACACCAGCAACACCACCAGCACCAACACCAACACCCACAACAGCACCAACACCAGCACCAGCACTAACTACACCACCAACACCAACACCACCAACAACATCAACATCACCACCACCACCAACACCAACAACACCACCAACAGCACATCCTCCAACAACACCAACACCACCAACAACACCAACAACAACACCAACACCAACACCAACAACACCACCAACAGCACATCCTCCAACAACACCAACACCACCAACAACACCAACAACATCACCAACACCAACACCACCAACAACACCAACACCACCACCACGACCAAAACCAAAAGCACCACCAAAACCAACAACACCACCACCGCCACCAACACCAACAAAAACACCAACAACACCAACAACACCAACAAAACCACCACCAACACCACCACCACAGCCACCAACACCACCAACACGACCACCAACACCACCAACACCAACCACACCAACAACACCAACAACCCCAACACCAACACCAACACCACCAACAACACCACCAGCACCAACAACACCACCACCACCAACACCAACAACAACACCAACAACAATACCGCCAACATCATCACCACCACCACCAACTCCACCAACACCACCACTAACACCACCAACACCACCAACACCACCAACCCCAACCCCAACATCACCCACACCACCAACACCACCAACACCACCAACACCACCAACACCACCAACAACAACACCACCACCAGCAACACCAGCAACACCAGCAACACCTCCAACACCACCAACAGCACCAACACCACCAACAACAACAACAACACCACCACCACCACCAACACCGCCAACACCACCAACAACAAAAACACCACCACCACCAACACCACGAACACCAACACAACCAACACCAACACCACCACCACCACCAACACCAACAACAACAACAACAACAACACAACCAACACCACCACCACGGCCACCAACACCACCAACACCACCACCAACACCACCAACACCAACAACACCAACAACGCCAACACCAACACCAGCACCACCACCAGCACCAACAACACCACCACCACCGCCACCAACACCACCAACAACACCAACAACCCCAACACCAACACCAACATCACCTCCACCAACACCACCAAGACGACGAACAACAACAACAACACCACGACCAACACCACGATCACCACCAACACCACCAACAACAACAACACCACCACCCACAACACCAACAACACCACCATCACCACCAACACCACCAACAACAACAACACCACACCACCAACACCAACAACACCACCAACACCAACAACACCAACAACACCACTACCAACAACATCACCACCTCCACTAACACCACCAACACCACCACCAACACCACCAACACCAACAGCACCAACAACACCACTACCAACAACATCATCACCTCCACCAACACCACCAACACAACCACCAACACCACCAACACCAACAGCACCAACAACACCAACAAACCCAACACCAACACCAACACCACCAACACCACCATCACCACCAACACCACCAACATCACCAACACCACCATCAACAACACAACCACCACCACCAACACCACCAACGCCACCATCACCACCAACACCACCAACAACAACAACACCACACCACCAACACCAACAACACCACCAACACCAACAACACCAACAACACCACTACCAACAACATCACCACCTCCACTAACACCACCAACACCACCACCAACACCACCAACACCAACAGCACCAACAACACCAACAACCCCAACACCAACACCAACACCACCAACACCACCATCACCACCAACACCACCAACACCACCAACACCACCAACACCACCATCAACAACACAACCACCACCACCAACACCAACAACACCACCAACACCACAAACACCACCAACGCCACCAACACCACCTACACAACCAACACCAACACCACCACCACCAACAACAACAACAACAACAACAGCACCAACACCACCACCACGGCCACCAATACCACCAACACCACCACCAACACCACCAACACCAACAACACAAACAACGCCAACACCAACACCAACACCAACACCACCACCAACACCACCAACACCACCAACAACACCACCAACACCACCACCCACACCACCAACACCACCAACACCTCCAACACCACCACTAACAACAACTACACACCACCACCAAAAACAACACCACCAACACCAACACCACCAACACCCATAACACAAGTAACACCAACACCTCCACCAGCATCCAACAACAACACCCCAACAACAACACCACCATCAACACTTCCACCAACAACAACACACCAACACCAACAACAACACTACTACAGCAACACCACGGCCACCACCATCAACAACAACACCAACACCACCAACACCACCAACACCACCAACAACACCAACACTATCACCATCACCACCAACACCAACAAACACCACCACCATCACCACCAACACCACCAACTCCACCAACACCAACAACACCACCACCACAACACCAACAACACCACCAACACCACCAACACCACCAACAACAACAAAACCACCACCACCAACACCAACACCAACAATACCACCAACACCACATCCACCAACAACACCAACACCACCAACACCACCAACAACACCAACAACACCACCAACACCAACACCACCAACAACACCAACACCACCACCACCACCAACACCAACAACACCACCAACGCCACCAACACCACCAACAACAACAACACCACCACCACCAACACCAACAACACTGCCAACACCACCAACACCACCAACACGACCAACAACAACAACAACACCACGACCAACACCACCTTCACCACCAACACCACCAACAACAACAAAACCACCACCCACAACACCAACAACACCACCATCACCACCAACACCATCAACAACAACAACACCACCACCACCAACACCAACAACACCACCAACACCAACAACACCAACAACAACACCACCAACACCACCACCAACACCACCAACACCACCAACACCATCAACACCAACACTACCACCAACACCAACAACACCAACAACCCCAACACCAACACCAACACCACCACCAACACCAACACCAACAACACCACCAACACCACATCCACCAACAACACCAACACCACCAACGACACCAACAACACTACCAACACCACCAACAACACCAACACCACCACCACCACCAACAACAACAACACCTCCAACAACAACACCAACAACCCCAACACCAACACCAACGTCACCAACACCACCAACATCACAAACATCACAAACACCACAAACACCACCAACAACAACACCACCACCAAAACGAACAACACCACCAACACCACCAACACCGCCAACAACAACATCATCACCACCACCAACACCAACAACACCGCCAACACCACCAACACCACCAACACCACCAACAGCAACAGCACCACCACCATCAACACCAACAAAACCACCAACACCACCAACACCACCAACACGACCACACCAACACTACCTCCAACACCAACAACACCAACAACCCCAACACCAACACCACCACCAACACCAACACCAACAACAACACCAACAACAACACCAACACCACATCCACCAACAACACCACCAACACCAACACCACCAACACCAAAAACACCACCTTCAACAACACCACCAAAACCAACAAACCCACGACCGCCACCAACACCAACAACAACACCAACAACACCAACAACACCAACAACACCACCACCAACACCACCACCACCGCCACCAACACCACCAACACCACCAGCAACACCACCAACACCAACAACACAAACAACACAAACAACCCCATCACCATCAACACCACCATCACCACCAACACCACCAACACCACCAACACCACCAACACCAACACAACCACCACCACCAACACCAACATCACCAACACCACCAACACCACCAACAACAACACCACCACCACTAAAACAACCAACACCCCCTTCAACAACAACACCACCACCACCAACACCAACAACACCAACAACACCACCACCACCAACACCACCAACACCAACACCACCACCAACAACAACACCAACACCAACACCAACAACACCAACACCACCACCAACAACAACACCACCACCAACAACACCAACAACACCAACAACCCCAACGCCAACACCAACACCACCGTCACCACCAGCACCAGCAGCACCACCAGCACCAACACCAACACGAACAACAACACCAACACCAGCACTAACAACACCACCAACACCAACACCACCAACAGCATCAACACCACCATCACCACCAACAACAACACCAACACTACCACCAACACCAACCACACCAACAAACCCAACACCAACACCAACAACACCACCAACACCAACACCAACACCAACACCACCACCACCACCAACGCCACATCCACCAACAACACCAACACCACCAACAACACCAACAACACCACCAACACCAACACCACCAACAACACCAGCACCACCACCACCACCAACACCAACAACAACACCACCTACACCAACAACACCACCGCCGCCACCAACAACACCAACAACACCAACAACCCCAACACCAACACCAACACCACCAACACCACCAACACCACCAACACCACCAACAACAACACCACCACCACCAACAACACCAACAACACCACGAACACCACCAACACCACCAGCAACAACAACACCACCGCAACCAACAGCACCAACACCACCAACACCACCAACACCATCAACACCACCAACACCACCAACACCACCAACACCAACACTACGACCAACACCAACAACACCAACAACCCCAACACCAACACCAACATCACCACCAACAACAACACCAACAACAACACCAACACCAACACCAACAACACCACCAACACCACAACCACTAACAACACCAACAGCACCAACAACACCAACACTACCAGCAACACCACCACCGCCACCATCACCAACACCAACAACAACACCAACACCAACACCAACAACACCGCCAACACCACATCCACCAACACCAACACTACCAACAACACCAACAACACCACCAACACCAACAACACCAACAACACCAACACCAACACCACCACCACCAACACCAACAACACCACCAAAACCAACAACACCACCACCGCCACAAACACCAACAACAACACCAACAACACCAACAACACTAACAAAACCACCACCAACACCACCACCACCGCCACCAACACCACCAACACCACCACCAACACCACCAACACCAACCACACCAACAACACCAACAACCCCAACACCAACACCAACACCACCAACAACACCACCATCACCACCATCAACAAAAAAAACCAACAACACCAACAACCCCAACACCTACACCAACATCACCAGCACCACCAACACCAACAACACCACCAACACCAACAACACCACCTCCGCCACCAACACCACCAACAACACCAACACGACCACCACCACCACCAGCAACACCAACAACACCACCAACACCAACAACACCAACAACACCAACAACACCACAACAACAACAACAACACCAACACCAAACCACCACCACCGCCACCAACACCACCAACACCAAGACCAAATCCACCAACGCCAACAACACCAACATCACCAACAACGCCAAGACCAACACCAACACCACCAACACCACCCTCACCACCAACAACACCAACACCACCAACAACACCAACACCACCAACACCACCAACAACACCACCACCTCCAACACCAACAACACCACCAACACCAACACCAACACCACCACCAACACCAACAACACCACCAACACCACCACCAACACCAGCAACACCACCAGCACCAACACCAACACGAACAGCAACACCAATACCAGCACTAACACCACCACCAACACCAACATCACCAACAACACCAACAACATCAACAATCCCAACACCAACACCACCACCACCACCTACCCCAACACCAACACCAACACCACCAACACCACCAACAACAACACTACGAGCAACACCAACAAAACCAACACCACCAACACCAACACCAACATCACCACCAACACCAACACCAACACCACCAACAACACCAACACCACCACCACCACCACCAACACCAACAACACCACTAACAACAACACCACGACCACCAACAACACCACCAACAACACCAACATCACCAACAACAACACCACAGCTACCAACACCACCAACAACACTACCAACACCAACAACACAACCACCGCCACCAACACCAACAACAACACCAACAACACCAACAACACCAACAACACCACCACCAACACCACCAACTCCACCAACACCAACAACATCACCACCACAACACCAACAACACCACCAACACCACCAACACCACCAACAACAACAACACCACCACCATCAATACCACCAACACCACATCCACCACGTCCACCAACAACACCAACACAACCAACAACACAAACAAGACCACCAACACCAACACCACCACCACCATCAACACCAACAACACCACCAAAACCAACAACACCACCACCGCCACAAACACAACATCAACACCAACAACACCAACAACACCAACAAAACCACGACCACCACCACCACCAACACCAACACCAACACTACCACCAACACCAACCACACCAACAAACCCAACACTAACACCAACAACACCACCAACACCAACACCAACAACAACACCAACACCAACACCACCACCACCACCAACACCACATCCACCAACAACACCAACACCACCAACAACATCAACACCACCACCACCACCAACACCAACACCAACACTACCACCAACACCAACCACACCAACAAACCCAACACCAACACCACCACCAACACCAACACCAACAACAACACCAACACCAACACCACCACCACCACCAACACCACATCCACCAACAACACCAACACCACCAACAACACCAACACCACCACCACCGCCAACAACACCACCAACACCACCAACACCACCAACACCACCAACACCACCAACACCACCAACAACCACACCACAACCACCAACACCAACAACACCACCAACACCACCAACACCACCAACAACAACAACAACACCACCACCACCAACACAACCAACACTACCAACACCACCAACAACTACACCACCACCACCACCAACACCAACACTACCACCAACACCAACAGCACCAACAACCCCAACACCAACACCAACACCACCACCAACACCAACACCAACACCAACAACACCACCAACATCAACACCTCCAACACCATCAACACCACCAACACCACCCCCACCACCACCAACACCAGCAACACCACCACCACCAACACCAACAACAACACCAACACCAACAACACCACCAACACCACATCCACCAACAACACCAACACCACAACCACCACCAATGCCAACAACACCACCAACACCAACAACACCACCACCGCCACCAACACCAACAACAACGCCAACACCACCACCAACACCAACAACACCAACAACACCAACAACCCTAACACCAACACCACCAACACCACCATCACCACCAACACCACCAACACCACCAACACCAACAACACCACCACCACCAACAACACCACCAACACCACCAACACCACCACCAACAACAACACCACCAACACCAACACCAACACCAACACCACCACCAACACCAACAACACCACCCCCACCACCACCAACACCAGCAACACCACCAGCACCAACACCAACACCAACAACAACACCAACACCAGCACTAACAACACCGCCAACACCAACACCACCAACAACATCAACACCACCACCACCACCAACACCAACACCAACAACAACACCTACACCAACACCAACAACACCACCAACACCACATCCACCAACAACACCAACAACACCACCAAAACCAACAACACCACCAACACCAACACCACCAACATCACCAACACCACCACCAACAACACCAACACCACCACCACCACCACCAACACCGACATCACCAACAACACCAACAACCCCAGCGCCAACGCCAACATCACCAACACCACCAACACCACCAACACCACCAACACCACCAACACCAGCAACAACAACAACACCGCCACCAACACCAACACCAACACCAACAACAACACCACCAACAACACCAACAACACCATCAACACCAACAACACCACCACCAACACCACCACCACCAACACCAACAACACTAACACCACCCCCACCAACAGCAACACCAACAACACCACCAACACCAACGCCAACAACACCACCACCACCACCAACACCAACAACACCACCACCAACACCAACAGCACCACATCACCAACACCAACACCAACACCACCAACACCAACAACACCACCAACACCAACACCAACAACACCAACACCACCAACACCAACACCACCAACACCACCAACACCAACACAAACACCAACAACACCACCAACACCAACGCCAACAACACCACCACCACCAACAACAACACCAACAACACCACCACCAACACCAACACCACCACATCACCAACACCAACACCAACACGAAGACCACCAACAGCAACAACACCACCAACACCAACACCAACAACACCAACACCAAGACCAAATCCACCAACACCAACAACACCAACATCTCCAACAACGCCAACACCACCACCAACACCAACAACACCACCAACACCACCACCAACACCAGCAACACCACCAGCACCAACACCAACACGAACAGCAACACCAATACCAGCACTAACACCACCACCAACACCAACATCACCAACAACACCAACAACATCAACAATCCCAACACCAACACCACCACCACCACCTACCCCAACACCAACACCAACACCACCAACACCACCAACAACAACACTACGAGCAACACCAACAAAACCAACACCACCAACACCAACACCAACATCACCACCAACACCAACACCAACACCACCAACAACACCAACACCACCACCACCACCACCAACACCAACAACACCACTAACAACAACACCACCAACACCAACAACACCACCAACACCACCACCAACACCAGCAACACCACCAGCACCAACACCAACACGAATAGCAACACCAATACCAGCACTAACACCACCGCCAACACCAACATCACCAACAACACCAACAACATCAACAATCCCAACACCAACACCACCACCACCACCTACCCCAACACCAACACCAACACCACCAACACCACCACCAACAACACTACGAGCAACACCAACAACACCAACACCACCAACACCAACATCACCACCAACACCAACACCAACACCACCAACAACACCAACACCACCACCACCACCAACAACACCAACAACACCACTAACAACAACACCACCACCACCAACAACAACACCACCAACAACACCAACATCACCAACAACAACTCCACAGCCACCAACACCACCACCAACACCACCAACTCCACCAACACCAACAACATCACCACCACAACACCAACAACACCACCAACACCACCAACACCACCAACAACAACAACACCACCACCAACAATACCACCAACACCACATCCACCACATCCACCAACAACACCAACACAACCAACAACACCAACAAGACCACCAACACCAACACCACCAACAACACCAACACCACCACCACCACCAACACCAACAACACCACCAAAACCAACAACACCACCACCGCCACTAAACACAACATCAACACCAACAACACCAACAACACCAGCAAAACCACGACCAACACCACCACCACCGCCACCAACACCACCAACACCACCACCAACACCACCAACACCAACAACACCAACAACACGAACAACCCCAACACCAACACCAACATCACCAACACCACCAACAGCACCAACACCACCAACAACAACAACACCACCACCAAAACCAACAACACCACCAACAACAACAACACCACCACCACCAACACCAACAACACCGCCAACACCACCAACACCATCAACACGACCAACAACAACAACAACACCACGACCAACACCACCATCACCACCAACACCACCAACAACAACAACACCACCACCACCAACACCAACAACACCATCAACACCACCAACACCACCAACAACAACAACACCACCACCACCAACACCAACAACACCACCAACACCACCAACACCAATAACACCAACAACAACACCACCACCACCACCACCAACACCACTAACACCAACAACACCAACAACACCACCACCACCAACACCACCAACACCAACACCACCACCAACAACAACACCACCACCAACAACACCAACAACACCAACAACCCCAACACCAACACCAACACCACCAACACCACCATCACCACCAACACCAGCAGCACCAACAGCACCAACACCAGCACTAACAACACCACCAACACCAACACCACCAAAAACATCAACACCACCACCACCACCAACACCAACACCAACACTACCACCAACACCAACCACACCAACAAACCCAACACCAACACCAACACCACCACCAACACCAACACCAACACCAACAACAACACCAACACCAACACCACCACCACCACCAACACCACATCCACCAACAACACCAACACCACCAACAACACCAACACCACCACCACCGCCAACAACACCACCAACACCACCAACACCACCAACACCACCAACACCACCATCAACCACACCACCACCACCAACACCAACAACACCACCAACACAACCAACACTACCAACACCACCAACAACTACACCACCACCACCACCAACACCAACACTACCACCAACACCAACAACACCAACAACCCCAACACCAACACCAACACTAACAACACCAACACCAACACCACCAACACCAACACCACCAACACCACCAACACCAACACAAACACCAACAACACCACCACCAACACCAACGCCAACAACACCACCACCACCACCAACACCAACAACACCACCACCAACACCAACACCACCACATCACCAACACCAACACCAACACCAACACCACCAACAGCAACAACACCACCAACACCAACACCACCAACACCAACACCAACAACACCAACACCAACACCACCAACACCAACACCAACACCAACACCAACACCAACAACACCACCACCACCACCACCAACACCAACGACACCACCAACACCAACACCAACAACACGACCACCAACAACAAAAACAACAACAACAACACCACCAACAACACCTGCAACACCAACAACACCAACAACACCAACAACCCCAACGCCAACACCACCAACGCCAACACCACCAACACCAACACCAACACCACCAACACCACCAACACCAACGACACCACCACCAACACCAACAACACCAACAACAACAACACCAACAATACCACCAACACCACCAACACCAACAACACCACCAACACCAACAACACCACCAACACCACCAACACCAACAACACCACCAACACCAACACCGACAACACCAACAATAACACAACAACAACAACAACAACACCACCAACAACACCAACACCAACAACACCACCAACACCAACACCACCACCAACACCAACACCAACAACAACACCAACATCAACACCAACAACACCACCACCACCAACACCACCAAAACCAACACCACCACCAACAACAACACCACCACCAACAACACCAACAACACCAACAACCCCAACACCAACACCAACACCACCAACACCACCATCACCACCAACACCAGCAGCACCAACAGCACCAACACCAGCACTAACAACACCACCAACACCAACACCACCAAAAACATCAACACCACCACCACCACCAACACCAACACCAACACTACCACCAACACCAACCACACCAACAAACCCAACACTAACACCAACAACACCACCAACACCAACACCAACAACAACACCAACACCAACACCACCACCACCACCAACACCACATCCACCAACAACACCAACACCACCAACAACATCAACACCACCACCACCACCAACACCAACACCAACACTACCACCAACACCAACCACACCAACAAACCCAACACCAACACCAACACCACCAACAACACCAACACCAACACCAACAACAACACCAACACCAACACCACCACCACCACCAACACCACATCCACCAACAACACCAACACCACCAACAACACCAACACCACCACCACCGCCAACAACACCACCAACACCACCAACACCACCAACACCACCAACACCACCATCAACCACACCACCACCACCAACACCAACAACACCACCAACACCACCAACACCACCACCAACAACAACAACACCACCACCACCAACACAACCAACACTACCAACACCACCAACAACTACACCACCACCACCACCAACACCAACACTACCACCAACACCAACAACACCAACAACCCCAACACCAACACCAACACTAACAACACCAACACCAACACCACCAACACCAACACCACCAACACCACCAACACCAACACAAACACCAACAACACCACCACCAACACCAACGCCAACAACACCACCACCACCACCAACACCAACAACACCACCACCAACACCAACACCACCACATCACCAACACCAACACCAACACCAACACCACCAACAGCAACAACACCACCAACACCAACACCACCAACACCAAGACCAACAACACCAACACCAACACCACCAACACCAACACCAACACCCACACCAACACCAACAACACCACCACCACCACCAACACCAACGACACCACCAACACCAACACCAACAACACGACCACCAACAACAAAAACAACAACAACAACACCACCAACAACACCTGCAACACCAACAACACCAACAACACCAACAACCCCAACGCCAACACCACCAACGCCAACACCACCAACACCAACACCAACACCACCAACACCACCAACACCAACGACACCACCACCAACACCAACAACACCAACAACAACACCAACAATACCACCAACACCACCAACACCAACAACACCACCAACACCAACAATACCACCAACACCACCAACACCAACAACACCACCAACACCAACACCAACAACACCAACAATAACACACCAACAACAACAACAACACCACCAACACCAACAACACCACCAACACCAACACCAACAACACCAACAATAACACAACAACAACAACAACAACACCACCAACAACACCAACACCAACAACACCACCAACACCAACACCACCACCAACACCAACAACACCAACAACAACAACACCAACAATACCACCAACACCACCAACACCAACACCACCACCAACACCAACAACACCACCAACACCACCAACACCAACGACACCACCAACACCAACACCAACAACACCAACAACAACACCAACAATACCACCAACACCACCAACACCAACAGCACCACCAACACCAACAACACCACCAACACCAACAACACCACCAACACCACCAACACCACCAACACCAACAACACCACCAACACCAACACCACCACCAACACCAACAACACCACCAACACCAACAACACCACCAACACCAACACCACCACCAACACCAACACCACCACCAACACCAACAACACCACCAACACCAACAACACCACCAACACCAACACCACCACCAACACCAACACCACCACCAACACCAACAACACCACCAACACCACCAACACCACCAACACCAACACCACCACCAACACCAACACCACCACCAACACCAACAACACCACCAACACCAACACCACCACCAACACCAACAACACCACCAACACCACCAACACCAACAACACCACCAACACCAACACCAACAACACCAACAATAACACAACAACAACAACAACAACACCACCAACAACACCTGCAACACCAACAACACCAACAACACCAACAACACCAACAACCCCAACGCCAACACCAACACCACCAACACCACCCACAACAACAACACCACCACCAAAACACCACCAACACCACCAACACCAACAACAACATCTTCAATGAACGCCACTACGGAACAATGTAAGAAAGAATATTAAAAAATAGGAAAGGTTCATTCTCTATTTCTCTGTCTTTCTCTCTTTCTCTCTGTGTTTCTTTTTCTCTTTCTCTCTGTACCTCTCTTTCTCCCTGTCTCTCTCTCACTCTCCCTGTATCATTCTTTCTTTCTCTTTGTTGCTCTCTTTTTCTCTGTCTCTTTCTTTCTGTCTCTTTCTTTCATTCTCTCTTTCTCTCGGTTTCTCTCTCCGTCTCTTTCTCTCGGTCTTTTTCTCTTTCTTTTTCTCTATTTTTCCTTCTCTTTCTCTCTCTACTTTTCTCACTTTCTCTTTCTCTCTTTCTCTTTTTTTTTCTCTGCCCTTTCTCTGCGCTCTCTCTCCCACTCACTCACTGTCTCTTCCTCTCATTTACTTACTCAGTTCGTGTGTCTCTCTCTCACTGTTTCAGTCTCTCTCTTTCTCTCTCACTCTTTTCCGTCTGTTCAAATCTCTCTCCCGTCTACTTTCTATCTGTTTCTCTGTCTGTCGGTATGTCTGTGTGTCTGTCTGTCTATTCCCCCTCTCTCTCTCTAACTTACTCAGTCTCTATCTCTCTCTTTCTCTTTCAGTCTTTTTTCCATCTGCCCAGATCTCTCTCCCCCACCGTCTTTCTAACTATCTGACGTCTCTCTCTCTCTCTCCCCCTCTCTCCCCCCTCTCTCTTTCTCTCTCTCTCTCACGCACACACACACACCCTCCTACCAACCCACCAAACCTCAAGGCACTAA
>OZ024744.1:28945107-29062607 GCA_964016885.1 Eledone cirrhosa
CTGTAAAGTAGTCATGTAGGTGTCACAACAAAAAACACCCAGTCCATACTGTAAAATAGTCATGTAGGTGACACAACAAAAAGCACCCAGTCCACACTATAAAGTAGTCATGTAGATGTCACAACAAAAAGCACACAGTCCACACTGTAAAGAAGTCATGTAGGCGTCACAACAAAAAGCACCCAGTCCACACTGTAAAGTAGTCATGTAGGTGTCACAACAAAAAGCACCCAGTCCACACTGTAAAGTGGTCATGTAGGTTTCACAACAAAAAGCACCCAGTCCACACGGTATAGTGGTCATGTAGGTGACACAACAAAAAGCACCCAATCCAAACTGTAAAGTGGTCATGTAGATGCCACAACAAAAAGTACCCAGTCCACACTGTAAAGTGGTCATTTAGGTGTCATAACAAAAAGGAACCCATAAAAACTGTAAAGTAGTCATGTAGATGTCACAACAAAAAGTACCCAGTCCACACTGTAAAGTGGTCATGTAGGTGTCACAACAAAAAGCACATGGTCCATACTGTAAAGTGTTCATGTTGGTGTCTCAAAAAAAAGTACCCAGTCCACACTGTAAAGTAGTCATGTAGGTGTCACAACAAAAAGCAGCCAGTCCACACTGTAAAGTGGTCATGTAGGTGTCACAACAAAAAGCAACCAGTCCAAACTGTAAAGTGGTCATGTAGGTTTCAAAACAGAAAGTACCCAGTCCACACTGTAAAATAGTCATGTAGGCGTCACAATAAAAGAAACCCAGTCCACACTGTAAAGTGATCATGTAGGTGTCAAAACACGAAAGTAACCAGTGCACACTCTAAAGTAGTCGTGTAGGTATCACAGCAAAAAAACGCACTCTACACTGTAAAGTAGCCATGTAGGTGTCACAACAAAAATCACCCAGTCCACACTGTAAAGTGGTGATTTAGGTGTCATATCAAAAAGCACCCGGTCCACACTGTAGAGTGGCTATGTAGATGTCACAACAAAAAGCACCCAGTCCACACTATAAAGTAGTCATGTAGGTGTCACAACTAGAAGCAACCAGTCCACGCTGTAAAGTAGTCATGTAGGTGTCACAACAAAAAGCACCCGGTCCACACTGTAAAGTGGTCATGTAGATGTGACAACAAAAAGCACCCAGTCCACACTGTAAAGTAGTCATGTAGGCGTCACAACAAAAAGCACCCAGTCCACACTGTAAAGTGGTCATGTAGGTGTCTCAACAAAAAGTACACTGTCCACACTGTAAAGTAGCCATGTAGGTGTCACAACAAAAAGCACCCAGTCCACACTGTAAAGTGGTCATGTAGGTGTCACAACAAAAAGTACCCAGTCCACACTGTAAAGTAGTCTTGTAAGTGTAACAACAAAAAGTACCCAGTCCACACTGTAAAGTGGTCATGTAGGTGCCAAAACAAGAGAGAGCCCAGTCCACACTGTAAAGTAGTCGTGTAGGTATCACAGCAAAAACAAACCCAGTCCACACTGTAAAGTAGCCATGTAGGTGTCACAACAAAAATCCCCCAATCCACACTGTAAAGTGGTCATTTAGGTGTCATATCAAAGAGGAACCCAGTCTAAACTGTAAAGTAGTCATGTAGAGGTCACAACAAAAAACCCAGTCCACACTATAAAGTAGTCATGAAGATGTCACAACAAAAAGCACCCAGTACACACTGTAAACTAGTCATGTAGGTGTCACAACAAAAAGCACCCAGTCCACACTGAAAAGTAATCATGTAGGTGTCACAACAAAAAGCACCCAGTCCACACTATAAAGTGGTCATTTAGGTGTCATAACAAAATGTACACAAACCACACTGTAAGGTGGTCATGTAGGTGTCACAACAAAAAGCACCCAGTCACACTGTAAAGTAGTAATGTAGGTGTCACAACTAAAAGCACCCACACCACACTGTAAAATAGTCATGTAGGTGACACAACAAAAAGCACCCACTCCCCACTGTAAAGTATTCATGTAGGTGCCACAACAAAAGCACCCAGTCCACACTGTAAAGTGGTCATGTAGGTGCCACAACAAAAGCACCCAGTCCACACTGCAAAGTGGTCATGTAGGTGTCACAACAAAAAGTACTCAGTCCTCACTGGAAAGTGGTCATGTAGTTGTCACAACAAAAAGCACCCAGTCCACACTGTAAATTAGTCATGTAGGTGTCACAACAAAATACACCCAGTCCACACTGTAAAGTAGCAATGTAGTGTCACAACAAAATACACCCAGTCCACACTGTAAAGTGGTCATGTAGATGTCACAACAAAAAGTACCTAGTCAACACTGTAAAGTGGTCATGTAGGTGTCACAACAAAAAGCACCCAGCCCACACTGTAAAGTGGTCATGTAGGTGTCACAACAAAAAGTACCCAGTCCACACTGTAAAGTAGTCATGTAGGCGTCACAACAAAAAGCACCCAGTCCACACTGTAAAGTGGTCATTTAGGTGTCACAACAAAATGTACCCAGTCCACACTGTAAAGTGGTCATGTAGGTGTCACAACAAAAAGCACCCAGTCCACACGGTAAAGTGGTCATGTAGATGCCACAACAAAAAGTACCCAGTCCACACTGTAAAGTGATCATTTAGGTGTCATAACAAAAAGGAACCCATAAAAACTGTAAAGTAGTCATGTAGATGTCACAACAAAAAGTACCCACTCCACACTGTAAAGTGGTCATGTAGGTGTCACAACAAAAAGAACATGGTCCATACTGTAAAGTGTTCATGTTGGCGTCTCAAAAAAAAGTACCCAATCCACACTGTAAAGTAGTCATGTAGGTGTCACAAGAAATAGCAGCCAGTCCACACTGTAAAGTGGTCATGTAGGTGTCACAACAAAAAGCACCCAGTCCAAACTGTAAAGTGGTCATGTAGGTTTCACAACAGAAAGTACCCAGTCAACACTGTAAAATAGTCATGTAGGCGTCACAATAAAAGAAACCCAGTCCACACTGTAAAGTGGTCATGTAGGTGTCAAAACACGAAAGTAACCAGTGCACACTCTAAAGTAGTCGTGTAGGTATCACAGCAAAAAAACCCACTCCACACTGTAAAGTAGCCATGTAGGTGTCACAACAAAAATCCCCCAGTCCACACTGTAAAGTGGTGATTTAGGTGTCATATCAAAGAGGAACCGAGTCCACACTGTAGAGTGGTCATGTAGATGTCACAACAAAAAGCACCCAGTCCACACTATAAAGTAGTCATGTAGGTGTCACAACTAGAAGCACCCAGTCCACGCTGTAAAGTAGTCATATAGGTGTCACAACAAAAAGCACCCAGTCCACACTGTAAAGTGGTCATGTAGATGTGACAACAAAAAGCACCCAGTCCACACTGTAAAGTAGTCATGTAGGCGTCACAACAAAAAGCACCCAGTCCACACTGTAAAGTGGTCATGTAGGTTTCACAACAGAAAGTACCCAGTCCACACTGTAAAGTGTTAATGTAGGTGTCACAACAAAAAGCACCCAGTCCACATTGTAAAGTAGTCATGTAGGTGTCACAACAAAATACACCCAGTCCACACTGCAAAGTAGCCATGTATGTGTCACAACAAAAAGTACCTAGTCCACACTGTAAAGTAGTCATGTGGGTGTCATAACAAAAAGCACCCAGTCCACACTGTAAATGATCATGTAGGAGACACAACAAAAAGTACCCAGTCCACACTGTAAAGTGGTCATTTAGGTGACATAAAAAAAGTACCCAGTCCACACTGTAAAGTGGTCATGTAGGAGTCAGAACAAAAAGTACCCAGTCCACACTGTAAAGTTTTCATGTAGGTTTCACAACAAAAAGTACCAAGTTCACACTGTAAAGTGGTCATGTAGGTGTCACAACAAAAAGTACCCAGTCCACACTGTAAAGTAGTCATGTAGGTGTCACAACAAAAAGTACCCAGTCCACACTGTAAAGTGGTCATGTAGGTGTCACAACAAAAAGTACCCAGGCCACACTGTAAAATAGTCATGTAGGCGTCACAATAAAAGAAACCCAGTCCACACTGTAAAGTGGTCATGTAGGTGTCACAACAAAATGTACCCAGTCCACACTGTAAAGTAGTCATGTAGGTGTCACAACAAAAATACCCACTCCACACTGTAAAGTAGTCATGTAGGTGTCACAACAAAAAGTTCCCAGTTCACACTGTAAAGTGGTCATGTAGGTGCCAAAACACGAAAGTACCCAGTCCACACTCTAAAGTAGTCGTGTATGTATCACAGCAAAAAAACCCAGTCCACACTGTAAAGTAACCATGTAGGTGTCACAACAAAAATCCCCCAGTCCACACTGTAAAGTGGTCATTTAGGTGTCATATCAAAGAGGAACCCAGTCTAAACTGTAAAGTAGTCATGTAGAGGTCACAACAAAAACGCCCAGTCCACACTATAAAGTAGTCATGAAGATGTCACAACAAAAAGCACCCAGTACACACTGTAAAGTAGTCATGTAGGTGTCACAACAAAAAGCACCCAGTCCACACTGAAAAGTAATCATGTAGGTGTCACAACAAAAAGCACCCAGTCCACACTATAAAGTGGTCATTTAGGTTTCATAACAAAATGTACCCAAACCACACTGTAAGGTGGTCATGTAGGTGTCACAACAAAAAGCACCCAGTCACACTGTAAAGTAGTCATGTAGGTGTCACAACTAAAAGCACCCACTCCACACTGTAAAATAGTCATGTAGGTGACACAACAAAAAGCACCCACTCCCCACTGTAAAGTATTCATGTAGGTGCCACAACAAAAACACCCAGTCCACACTGCAAAGTGGTCATGTAGGTGTCACAACAAAAAGTACTCAGTCCTCACTGGAAAGTGGTCATGTAGGTGTTACAACAAAAAGCACCCAGTCCACACTGTAAAGTAGTCATGTAGGTGTCACAACAAAATACACCCAGTCCACACTGTAAAGTAGCAATGTATTGTCACACCAAAAAACACCCAGTCCACACTGTAAAGTCGTCATGTAGGTGTCACGACAAAAAGTACCCAGTCCACACTGTAACGTGGTCATGTAGGTGTCACAACAAAAAGTACCCAGTCCACACTGTAAAGTAGTCATGTAGGCGTCACAACAAAAAGCACCCAGTCCACACTGTAAAGTGGTCATTTAGGTGTCACAACAAAATGTACCCAGTCCACACTGTAAAGTGGTCATGTATGTGTCACAACAAAAAGCACCCAGTCCACATTGTAAAGTAGTCATGTAGGTGTCACAACAAAATACACCCAGTCCACACTGCAAAGTAGCCATGTATGGGTCACAACAAAAAGTATCTAGTCCACGCTGTAAAGTAGTCCTGTGGGTGTCATAACAAAAAGTACCCAGTCCACACTGTAAATGATCATGTAGGAGTCAGAACAAAAAGTACCCAGTCCACACTGTAAAGTGGTCATGTAGGTGTCACAACAAAAAGTACCAAGTTCACACTGTAAAGTGGTCATGTAGGTGTCACAACAAAAAGTACCCAGTCCACACTGTAAAGTGGTCATGTAGGTGTCACAACAAAAAGTACCCAGGCCACACTGTAAAATAGTCATGTAGGCGTCACAATAAAAGAAACCCAGTCCACACTGTAAAGTGGTCATGTAGGTGTCACAACAAAATGTACCCAGTCCACACTGTAAAGTAGTCATGTAGGTGTCACAACAAAAAGTACCCACTCCACACTGTAAAGTAGTCATGTAGGTGTCACAACAAAAAGTACCCAGTTAACACTGTAAAGTGGTCATGTAGGTGCCCAAACACGAAGGTACCCAGTCCACACTCTAAAGTAGTCGTGTAGGTATCACAGCAAAAAAACCCAGTCCACACTGTAAAGTAACCATGTAGGTGTCACAACAAAAATCACCCACTCCACACTGTAAAGTAGTCATGTAGGTGTCACAATAAAAAGTACCCAGTCCACACTGTAAAGTTGTCATGTAGGTGCCAAAACGAGAAAGTACCCAGTCCACACTGTAAAGTAGTCGTGTAGGTGTCACAACAAAAAGCACCCATTCCACACTGTAAAGTGGTCATGTAGGTGTCTCAACAAAAAGTACACAGTTCACACTGTAAAGTAGTCATGTAGAGGTCACAACAAAAAGCACCCAGTCCACACTGTAAAGTGATCATGTAGGTGTCACAATAAAAAGTACCCAGTCCACACTGTAAAGTGGTCATGTAGGTGTCACAACAAAAAACACCCATTCCACACTGTAAAGTGGTCATGTAGGTGTCTCAACAAAAAGTACACAGTCCACACTGTAAAGTAGTCATGTAGGTGTCACAACAAAAAGCACCCAGTCCACACTGTAAAGTAGTCATGTAGGTGTCACAACAAAAAGTACCCACTCCACACTGTAAAGTAGTCTTGTAGGTGTCACAACAAAAAGTACCCAGTCCACACTGTAGAGTGGTCATGTAGGTGCCACAACAAGAAAGTACCCAGTCCACACTGTAAAGTAGTCGTGTAGGTATCACAGCAAAAAAAAACCCAATCCACACTGTAAAGTATCCATGTAGGTGTCACAACAAAAAAAAACCCAGTCCACACTGTAAAGTAGCCATGTAGGTGTCACAACAAAAATCCCCCAGTCCACACGGTAAAGTGGTCATTTAGGTGTCATATCAAAGAGGAACCCAGTCTAAACTGTAAAGTAGTCATGTAGAGGTCACAACAAAAACACCCAGTCCACACTATAAAGTAGTCATGAAGATGTCACAACAAAAAGCCCCCAGTACACATTGTAAAGTAGTCATGTAGGTGTCACAACAAAAAGCACCCAGTCCACACTGAAAAGTAATCATGTAGGTGTCACAACAAAAAGCACCCAGTCCACACTATAAAGTGGTCATTTAGGTGTCATAACAAAATGTACCCAAACCACACTGTAAGGTGGTCATGTAGGTGTCACAACAAAAAGCACCCAGTCACACTGTAAAGTAGTCATGTAGGTGTCACAACTAAAAGCACCCACTCCACACTGTAAAATAGTCATGTAGTTGACACAACAAAAAGCACCCACTCCCCACTGTAAAGTATTCATGTAGGTGCCACAACAAAAGCACCCAGTCCACACTGCAAAGTTGTCATGTAGGTGTCACAACAAAAAGTACTCAGTCCTCACTGGAAAGTGGTCATGTAGGTGTCACAACAAAAAGCACCCAGTCCACACTGTAAAGTAGTCATGTAGGTGTCACAACAAAATACACCCAGTCCACACTGTAAAGTAGCAATGTAGTGTCACAACAAAATACACCCAGTCCACACTGTAAAGTGATCATGTAGATGTCACAACAAAAAGTATCTAGTCAACACTGTAAAGTGGTCATGTAGGTGTCACAACAAAAAGCACCCAGTCCACACTGTAACGTGGTCATGTTGGTGTCACAACAAAAGCACCCAGCCCACACTGTAAAGTGGTCATGTAGGTGTCACAACAAAAAGTACCTAGTCCACACTGTAAAGTAGTCATGTAGGCGTCACAACAAAAAGCACCCAGTCCACACTGTAAAGTGGTCATTTAGGTGTCACAACAAAATGTACCCAGTCCACACTGTAAAGTGGTCATGTATGTGTCACAACAAAAAGTACCCAGTCCACACTGTAAAGTAGTCATGTAGGTGTCACAACAAAAAGCACCCAGTCCACACTGTAAAGTGGTCATGTAGGTTTTACAACAGAAAGTACCCAGTCCACACTGTAAAGTGTTAATGTAGGTGTCTCAACAAAAAGTACACAGTTCACACTGTAAAGTAGTCATGTAGAGGTCACAACAAAAAGCACCCAGTCCACACTGTAAAGTGATCATGTAGGTGTCACAATAAAAAGTACCCAGTCCACACTGTAAAGTGGTCATGTAGGTGTCACAACAAAAAACACCCATTCCACACTGTAAAGTGGTCATGTAGGTGTCTCAACAAAAAGTACACAGTCCACACTGTAAAGTAGTCATGTAGGTGTCACAACAAAAAGCACCCAGTCCACACTGTAAAGTAGTCATGTAGGTGTCACAACAAAAAGTACCCACTCCACACTGTAAAGTAGTCTTGTAGGTGTCACAACAAAAAGTACCCAGTCCACACTGTAGAGTGGTCATGTAGGTGCCACAACAAGAAAGTACCCAGTCCACACGGTAAAGTAGTCGTGTAGGTGTCACAACAAAAAAAAACCCAGTCCACACTGTAAAGTAGCCATGTAGGTGTCACAACAAAAATCCCCCAGTCCACACGGTAAAGTGGTCATTTAGGTGTCATATCAAAGAGGAACCCAGTCTAAACTGTAAAGTAGTCATGTAGAGGTCACAACAAAAACACCCAGTCCACACTATAAAGTAGTCATGAAGATGTCACAACAAAAAGCCCCCAGTACACATTGTAAAGTAGTCATGTAGGTGTCACAACAAAAAGCACCCAGTCCACACTGAAAAGTAATCATGTAGGTGTCACAACAAAAAGCACCCAGTCCACACTATAAAGTGGTCATTTAGGTGTCATAACAAAATGTACCCAAACCACACTGTAAGGTGGTCATGTAGGTGTCACAACAAAAAGCACCCAGTCACACTGTAAAGTAGTCATGTAGGTGTCACAACTAAAAGCACCCACTCCACACTGTAAAATAGTCATGTAGTTGACACAACAAAAAGCACCCACTCCCCACTGTAAAGTATTCATGTAGGTGCCACAACAAAAGCACCCAGTGCACACTGCAAAGTTGTCATGTAGGTGTCACAACAAAAAGTACTCAGTCCTCACTGGAAAGTGGTCATGTAGGTGTCACAACAAAAAGCAGCCAGTCCACACTGTAAAGTAGTCATGTAGGTGTCACAACAAAATACACCCAGTCCACACTGTAAAGTAGCAATGTAGTGTCACAACAAAATACACCCAGTCCTCACTGTAAAGTGGTCATGTAGATGTCACAACAAAAAGTATCTAGTCAACACTGTAAAGTGGTCATGTAGGTGTCACAACAAAAAGCACCCAGTCCACACTGTAACGTGGTCATGTTGGTGTCACAACAAAAGCACCCAGCCCACACTGTAAAGTGGTCATGTAGGTGTCACAACAAAAAGTACCTAGTCCACACTGTAAAGTAGTCATGTAGGCGTCACAACAAAAAGCACCCAGTCCACACTGTAAAGTGGTCATTTAGGTGTCACAACAAAATGTACCCAGTCCACACTGTAAAGTGGTCATGTATGTGTCACAACAAAAAGTACCCAGTCCACACTGTAAAGTAGTCATGTAGGTGTCACAACAAAAAGCACCCAGTCCACACTGTAAAGTGGTCATGTAGGTTTTACAACAGAAAGTACCCAGTCCACACTGTAAAGTGTTAATGTAGGTGTCACAACAAAAAGCACCCAGTCCACATTGTAAAGTAGTCATGTAGGTGTCACAACAAAATACACCCAGTCCACACTGCAAAGTAGCCATGTATGTGTCACAACAAAAAGTACCTAGTCCACACTGTAAAGTAGTCATGTGGGTGTCATAACAAAAAGCACCCAGTCCACACTGTAAATGATCATGTAGGAGACACAACAAAAAGTACCCAGTCCACACTGTAAAGTGGTCATTTAGGTGACATAAAAAAAGTACCCAGTCCACACTGTAAAGTGGTCATGTAGGAGTCAGAACAAAAAGTACCCAGTCCACACTGTAAAGTTGTCATGTAGGTGTCACAACAAAAAGTACCAAGTTCACACTGTAAAGTGGTCATGTAGGTGTCACAACAAAAAGTACCCAGTCCACACTGTAAAGTGGTCATGTAGGTGTCACAACAAAAAGTACCCAGGCCACACTGTAAAATAGTCATGTAGGCGTCACAATAAAAGAAACCCACTCCACACTGTAAAGTGGTCATGTAGGTGTCACAACAAAATGCACCCAGTCCACACTGTAAAGTAGTCATGTAGGTGTCACAACAAAAAGTACCCAGTCCACACTGTAGAGTGGTCATGTAGGTGCCAAAACAAGAAAGTACCCAGTCCACACTGTAAAGTAGTCGTGTAGGTGTCAAAACAAAAAGCACCCATTCCACACTGTAAAGTGGTCATGTAGGTGTCTCAACAAAAAGTACCCAGTTCACACTGTAAAGTGGTTATGTAGGTGCCAAAACACGAAAGTACCCAGTCCACACTCTAAAGTAGTCGTGTAGGTATCACAGCAAAAAAACCCAGTCCACACTGTAAAGTAACCATGTAGGTGTCACAACAAAAATCACCCACTCCACACTGTAAAGTAGTCATGTAGGTGTCACAATAAAAAGTACCCAGTCCACACTGTAAAGTGGTCATGTAGGTGCCAAAACAAGAAAGTACCCAGTCCACACTGTAAAGTAGTCGTGTAGGTGTCACAACAAAAAGCACCCATTCCACACTGTAAAGTGGTCATGTAGGTGTCTCAACAAAAAGTACACAGTCCACACTGTAAAGTAGTCATGTAGAGGTCACAACAAAAAGCACCCAATCCACACTGTAATGTGGTCATGTAGGTGTCACAATAAAAAGTACCCAGTCCACACTGTAAAGTGGTCATGTAGGTGTCAACAAAAAACACCCATTCCACACTGTAAGGTGGTCATGTAGGTGTCTCAACAAAAAGTACACAGTCCACACTGTAAAGTAGTCATGTAGGTGTCACAACAAAAAGCACCCAGTCCACACTGTAAAGTAGTCATGTAGGTGTCACAACAAAAAGTACCCACTCCACACTGTAAAGTAGTCTTGTAGGTGTCACAACAAAAAGTACCCAGTCCACACTGTAGAGTGGTCATGTAGGTTCCAAAACAAGAAAGTACCCAGTCCACACTGTAAAGTAGTCGTGTAGGTATCACAGCAAAAAAAACCCAATCCACACTATAAAGTATCCATGTAGGTGTCACAACAAAAATCCCCCAGTCCACACTGTAAAGTGGTCATTTAGGTGTCATATCAAAGAGGAACCCAGTCTAAACTGTAAAGTAGTCATGTAGAGGTCACAACAAAAAGCACCCAGTCCACACTATAAAGTAGTCATGAAGATGTCACAACAAAAAGCACCCAGTCCACACTGTAAAGTAGTCACGTAGGTGTCACAACAAAAAGCACCCAGTCCACACTGAAAAGTAATCATGTAGGTGTCACAACAAAAATCACCCAGTCCACACTGTAAAGTAGTCATGTTGGTGTCACAACAAAAAGCAGCCAGTCCACACTGTAAAGTGGTCATTTCGGTGTCATAACAAAAAGTACCCAAACCACACTGTAAGGTGGTCATTTAGGTGCCACAACAAAAAGCACCCAGTCACACTCTAAAGTAGTCATGTAGGTGTCACAACTAAAAGCACCCAGTCCACACTGTAAAATAGTCATGTAGGTGACACAACAAAAAGCACCCAGTCCACACTGTAAAGTAGTCATGTAGGTGTCACAACAAAAGCACCCATCCACACTGCAAGGTGATCATGTAGGTGTCACAACAAAAAGTACTCAGTCCACACTGGAAAGTGGTCATGTAGGTGTCACAACGAAAAGCACCCAGTCCAAACTGTAAAGTAGTCATGTAGGTGTCACAACAAAATACACCCAGTCCACACTGTAAAGTAGCCATGTAGTGTCACAACAAAATACACCCATTCCACACTGTAAAGTGGTCATGTAGGTGTCACAACAAAAAGTACACTGTCCACACTGTAAAGTAGCCATGTAGGTGTCACAACAAAAAGCACCCAGTCCACACTGTAAAGTGGTCAGATAGGTGTCACAACAAAAAGTACCCAGTCCACGCTGTAAAGTAGTCTTGTAAGTGTAACAACAAAAAGTACCCAGTCCACACTGTAAAGTGGTCATGTAGGTGCCAAAATAAGAAAGTGCCCAGTCCACACTGTAAAGTAGTCGTGTTGGTATCACAGCAAAAAAAAGCCCAGTACACACTGTAAAGTAGCCATGTAGGTGTCACAACAAAAATCCCGCAGTCCACACTGTAAAGTGGTCATTTAGGTGTCATATCAAAGAGGAACCCAGTCTAAACTGTAAAGTAGTCATGTAGAGGTCACAACAAAACCATCCAGTCCACACTATAAAGTAGTCATGAAGATGTCACAACAAAAAGCACCCAGTACACACTGTAAAGTAGTCATGTAGGTGTCACAACAAAAAGCACCCAGTCCACACTGAAAAGTAATCATGTAGGTGTCACAACAAAAAGCACCCAGTCCACACTATAAAGTGGTCATTTAGGTGTCATAACAAAATGTACCCAAACCACACTGTAAGGTGGTCATGTAGATGTCACAACAAAAAGCACCCAGTCAGACTGTAAAGTAGTCATGTAGGTGTCACAACTAAAAGCAGCCAGTCCACACTGTAAAATAGTCATGTAGGTGACACAACAAAAAGCACCCACTCCACACTGTAAAGTATTCATGTAGGTGCCACAACAAAAGCACCCAGTCCACACTGCAAAGTGGTCATTTAGGTGTCATAACAAAATGTACCCAAACCACACTGTAAAGTAGTCATGTAGGTGTCACAACAAAAAGCACCCAGTCCACACTGTAAAGTAGTCATGTAGGTGTCACAACAAAAAGTACCCACTCCACACTGTAAAGTAGTCTTGTAGGTGTCACAACAAAAAGTACCCAGTCCACACTGTAGAGTGGTCATGTAGGAGTCAGAACAAAAAGTACCCAGTCCACACTGTAAAGTTGTCATGTAGGTGTCACAACAAAAAGTACCAAGTTCACACTGTAAAGTGGTCATGTAGGTGTCACAACAAAAAGTACCCAGTCCACACTGTAAAGTGGTCATGTAGGTGTCACAACAAAAAGTACCCAGGCCACACTGTAAAATAGTCATGTAGGCGTCACAATAAAAGAAACCCACTCCACACTGTAAAGTGGTCATGTAGGTGTCACAACAAAATGCACCCAGTCCACACTGTAAAGTAGTCATGTAGGTGTCACAACAAAAAGTACCCAGTCCACACTGTAGAGTGGTCATGTAGGTGCCAAAACAAGAAAGTACCCAGTCCACACTGTAAAGTAGTCGTGTAGGTGTCAAAACAAAAAGCACCCATTCCACACTGTAAAGTGGTCATGTAGGTGTCTCAACAAAAAGTACCCAGTTCACACTGTAAAGTGGTCATGTAGGTGCCAAAACACGAAAGTACCCAGTCCACACTCTAAAGTAGTCGTGTAGGTATCACAGCAAAAAAACCCAGTCCACACTGTAAAGTAACCATGTAGGTGTCACAACAAAAATCACCCACTCCACACTGTAAAGTAGTCATGTAGGTGTCACAATAAAAAGTACCCAGTCCACACTGTAAAGTGGTCATGTAGGTGCCAAAACAAGAAAGTACCCAGTCCACACTGTAAAGTAGTCGTGTAGGTGTCACAACAAAAAGCACCCATTCCACACTGTAAAGTGGTCATGTAGGTGTCTCAACAAAAAGTACACAGTCCACACTGTAAAGTAGTCATGTAGAGGTCACAACAAAAAGCACCCAATCCACACTGTAATGTGGTCATGTAGGTGTCACAATAAAAAGTACCCAGTCCACACTGTAAAGTGGTCATGTAGGTGTCAACAAAAAACACCCATTCCACACTGTAAGGTGGTCATGTAGGTGTCTCAACAAAAAGTACACAGTCCACACTGTAAAGTAGTCATGTAGGTGTCACAACAAAAAGCACCCAGTCCACACTGTAAAGTAGTCATGTAGGTGTCACAACAAAAAGTACCCACTCCACACTGTAAAGTAGTCTTGTAGGTGTCACAACAAAAAGTACCCAGTCCACACTGTAGAGTGGTCATGTAGGTTCCAAAACAAGAAAGTACCCAGTCCACACTGTAAAGTAGTCGTGTAGGTATCACAGCAAAAAAAACCCCAATCCACACTATAAAGTATCCATGTAGGTGTCACAACAAAAATCCCCCAGTCCACACTGTAAAGTGGTCATTTAGGTGTCATATCAAAGAGGAACCCAGTCTAAACTGTAAAGTAGTCATGTAGAGGTCACAACAAAAAGCACCCAGTCCACACTATAAAGTAGTCATGAAGATGTCACAACAAAAAGCACCCAGTCCACACTGTAAAGTAGTCACGTAGGTGTCACAACAAAAAGCACCCAGTCCACACTGAAAAGTAATCATGTAGGTGTCACAACAAAAATCACCCAGTCCACACTGTAAAGTAGTCATGTTGGTGTCACAACAAAAAGCAGCCAGTCCACACTGTAAAGTGGTCATTTCGGTGTCATAACAAAAAGTACCCAAACCACACTGTAAGGTGGTCATTTAGGTGCCACAACAAAAAGCACCCAGTCACACTCTAAAGTAGTCATGTAGGTGTCACAACTAAAAGCACCCAGTCCACACTGTAAAATAGTCATGTAGGTGACACAACAAAAAGCACCCAGTCCACACTGTAAAGTAGTCATGTAGGTGTCACAACAAAAGCACCCATCCACACTGCAAGGTGATCATGTAGGTGTCACAACAAAAAGTACTCAGTCCACACTGGAAAGTGGTCATGTAGGTGTCACAACGAAAAGCACCCAGTCCAAACTGTAAAGTAGTCATGTAGGTGTCACAACAAAATACACCCAGTCCACACTGTAAAGTAGCCATGTAGTGTCACAACAAAATACACCCATTCCACACTGTAAAGTGGTCATGTAGGTGTCACAACAAAAAGTACACTGTCCACACTGTAAAGTAGCCATGTAGGTGTCACAACAAAAAGCACCCAGTCCACACTGTAAAGTGGTCAGATAGGTGTCACAACAAAAAGTACCCAGTCCACGCTGTAAAGTAGTCTTGTAAGTGTAACAACAAAAAGTACCCAGTCCACACTGTAAAGTGGTCATGTAGGTGCCAAAATAAGAAAGTGCCCAGTCCACACTGTAAAGTAGTCGTGTTGGTATCACAGCAAAAAAAAGCCCAGTACACACTGTAAAGTAGCCATGTAGGTGTCACAACAAAAATCCCGCAGTCCACACTGTAAAGTGGTCATTTAGGTGTCATATCAAAGAGGAACCCAGTCTAAACTGTAAAGTAGTCATGTAGAGGTCACAACAAAACCATCCAGTCCACACTATAAAGTAGTCATGAAGATGTCACAACAAAAAGCACCCAGTACACACTGTAAAGTAGTCATGTAGGTGTCACAACAAAAAGCACCCAGTCCACACTGAAAAGTAATCATGTAGGTGTCACAACAAAAAGCACCCAGTCCACACTATAAAGTGGTCATTTAGGTGTCATAACAAAATGTACCCAAACCACACTGTAAGGTGGTCATGTAGATGTCACAACAAAAAGCACCCAGTCAGACTGTAAAGTAGTCATGTAGGTGTCACAACTAAAAGCAGCCAGTCCACACTGTAAAATAGTCATGTAGGTGACACAACAAAAAGCACCCACTCCACACTGTAAAGTATTCATGTAGGTGCCACAACAAAAGCACCCAGTCCACACTGCAAAGTGGTCATTTAGGTGTCATAACAAAATGTACCCAAACCACACTGTAAAGTAGTCATGTAGGTGTCACAACAAAAAGCACCCAGTCCACACTGTAAAGTAGTCATGTAGGTGTCACAACAAAAAGTACCCACTCCACACTGTAAAGTAGTCTTGTAGGTGTCACAACAAAAAGTACCCAGTCCACACTGTAGAGTGGTCATGTAGGTTCCAAAACAAGAAAGTACCCAGTCCACACTGTAAAGTAGTCGTGTAGGTATCACAGCAAAAAAAAACCCAATCCACACTATAAAGTATCCATGTAGGTGTCACAACAAAAATCCCCCAGTCCACACTGTAAAGTGGTCATTTAGGTGTCATATCAAAGAGGAACCCAGTCTAAACTGTAAAGTAGTCATGTAGAGGTCACAACAAAAAGCACCCAGTCCACACTATAAAGTAGTCATGAAGATGTCACAACAAAAAGCACCCAGTCCACACTGTAAAGTAGTCACGTAGGTGTCACAACAAAAAGCACCCAGTCCACACTGAAAAGTAATCATGTAGGTGTCACAACAAAAATCACCCAGTCCACACTGTAAAGTAGTCATGTTGGTGTCACAACAAAAAGCAGCCAGTCCACACTGTAAAGTGGTCATTTCGGTGTCATAACAAAAAGTACCCAAACCACACTGTAAGGTGGTCATTTAGGTGCCACAACAAAAAGCACCCAGTCACACTCTAAAGTAGTCATGTAGGTGTCACAACTAAAAGCACCCAGTCCACACTGTAAAATAGTCATGTAGGTGACACAACAAAAAGCACCCAGTCCACACTGTAAAGTAGTCATGTAGGTGTCACAACAAAAGCACCCATCCACACTGCAAGGTGATCATGTAGGTGTCACAACAAAAAGTACTCAGTCCACACTGGAAAGTGGTCATGTAGGTGTCACAACGAAAAGCACCCAGTACAAACTGTAAAGTAGTCATGTAGGTGTCACAACAAAATACACCCAGTCCACACTGTAAAGTAGCCATGTAGTGTCACAACAAAATACACCCATTCCACACTGTAAAGTGGTCATGTAGGTGTCACAACAAAAAGTACACTGTCCACACTGTAAAGTAGCCATGTAGGTGTCACAACAAAAAGCACCCAGTCCACACTGTAAAGTGGTCAGATAGGTGTCACAACAAAAAGTACCCAGTCCACGCTGTAAAGTAGTCTTGTAAGTGTAACAACAAAAAGTACCCAGTCCACACTGTAAAGTGGTCATGTAGGTGCCAAAATAAGAAAGTGCCCAGTCCACACTGTAAAGTAGTCGTGTTGGTATCACAGCAAAAAAAAGCCCAGTACACACTGTAAAGTAGCCATGTAGGTGTCACAACAAAAATCCCGCAGTCCACACTGTAAAGTGGTCATTTAGGTGTCATATCAAAGAGGAACCCAGTCTAAACTGTAAAGTAGTCATGTAGAGGTCACAACAAAACCATCCAGTCCACACTATAAAGTAGTCATGAAGATGTCACAACAAAAAGCACCCAGTACACACTGTAAAGTAGTCATGTAGGTGTCACAACAAAAAGCACCCAGTCCACACTGAAAAGTAATCATGTAGGTGTCACAACAAAAAGTACCTAGTCAACACTGTAAAGTGGTCATGTAGGTGTCACAACAAAAAGCACCCAGTCCACACTGTAACGTGGTCGTGTAGGTGTCACAACAAAAGCACCCAGTCACACTGTAAAGTAGTCATGTAGGTGTCACAACTAAAAGCAGCCAGTCCAGACTGTAAAATAGTCATGTAGGTGACACAACAAAAAGCACCCACTCCACACTGTAAAGTATTCATGTAGGTGCCACAACAAAAGCACCCAGTCCACACTGCAAAGTGGTCATTTAGGTGTCATAACAAAATGTACCCAAACCACACTGTAAAGTAGTCATGTTGGTGTCACAACAAAAAGCAGCCAGTCCACACTGTAAAGTGGTCATGTATGTCTCACAACAAAAAGCACCCAGTCCACACTGTAAAGTAGTCATGTAGGTGTCACAAAAAAATACACCCAGTCCACACTGTAAAGTATCAATGTAGTGTCACAACAAAATACACCCAGTCCACACTGTAAAGTGGTCATGTAGATGTCACAACAAAAAGTACCTAGTCAACACTGTAAAGTGGTCATGTAGGTGTCACAACAAAAAGCACCCAGTCCACACTGTAACGTGGTCGTGTAGGTGTCACAACAAAAGCACCCAGCCCACACTGTAAAGTGGTCATGTAGGTGTCACAACAAAAAGTACCCAGTCCACACTGTAAAGTAGTCATGTAGGTGTCACAACAAAAAGCACCCAGTCCACACTGTAAAGTGGTCATTTAGGTGTCACAACAAAATGTACCCAGTCCACACTGTAAAGTGGTCATTTAGGCGTCACAACAAAAAGTACCCCTCCACACTGTAAAGTGGTCATGTAGGTGTCTCAACAAAAAGTACCCAGTCCACACTGTAAAGTAGTCATGTAGGTGTCACAACAAAAAGCACCCAGTCCACACTGTAAAGTGGTCATGTAGGTTTCACAACAGAAAGTACCCAGTCCACACTGTAAAGTGTTAATGTAGGTGTCACAACAAAAAGCACCCAGTCCACATTATAAAGTAGTCATGTAGGTGTCACAACAAAATACACCCAGTCCACACTGCAAAGTAGCCATATATGTCTCACAACAAAAAGTACCTAGTCCACACTGTAAAGTAGTAATGTGGGTGTCATAACAAAAAGCACCCAGTCCACACTGTAAATGATCATGTAGGAGACACAACAAAAAGTACCCAGTCCACACTGTAAAGTGGTCATGTAGGAGTCAGAACAAAAAGTACCCAGTCTACACTGTAAAGTGGTCATGTAGGTGTCACAACAAAAAGTACCAAGTCCACACTGTAAAGTGGTCATGTAGGTGTCACAACAAAAAGTACCCAGTCCACACTGTAAAGTAGTCATGTAGGTGTCACAACAAAAAGTACCCAGTCCACACTGTAAAGTGGTCATGTAGGTGTCACAACAAAAAGTACCCAGGCCACACTGTAAAATAGTCATGTAGGCGTCACAATAAAAGAAACCCAGTCCACACTGTAAAGTGGTCATGTAGGTGTCACAACAAAATGTACCCAGTCCACACTGTAAAGTAGTCATGTAGGTGTCACAACAAAAAGTACACACTCCACACTGTAAAGTAGTCATGTAAGTGACACAACAAAAATTACTCATTTCACACTGTAAAGTGGTCATGTAGGTGCCAAAACACGAAAGTACCCAGTCCACACTCTAAAGTAGTCGTGTAGGTATCACAGCAAAAAAACCCAGTCCACACTGTAAAGTAACCATGTAGGTGTCACAACAAAAATCACCCACTCCACACTGTAAAGTAGTCATGTAGGTGTCACAATAAAAAGTACACAGTCCACACTGTAAAGTGGTCATGTAGGTGCCAAAACAAGAAAGTACCCAGTCCACACTGTAAAGTAGTCGTGTAGGTGTCAAAACAAAAAGCACCCATTCCACACTGTAAAGTGGTCATGTAGGTGTCTCAACAAAAAGTACACAGTCCACACTGTAAAGTAGTCATGTAGAGGTCACAACAAAAAGCACCCAGTCCACACTGTAAAGTGGTCATGTAGGTGTCACAATAAAAAGTAGCCAGTCCACACTGTAAAGTGGTCATGTAGGTGTCACAACAAAAAACACCCATCCCACACTGTAAAGTGGTCATGTAGGTGTCTCAACAGAAAGCACCCAGTCCACACTCTAAAGTAGTCATCTAGGCGTCACAACAAAAAGTACCCAATCCACATTGTAGAGTGGTCATTTAGGTGCCAAAACAAGAAAGTACCCAGTCCACACTGTAAAGTAGTCGTGTAGGTATCACAGCAAAAAAAAACCCAGTCCACACTGTGAAGTATCCATGTAGGTGTCACAACAAAAATCCCCCAGTCCACACTGTAAAGTGGTCATTTAGGTGTCATATCAAAGAGGAACCCAGTCTAAACTGTAAAGTAGTCATGTAGAGGTCACAACAAAAAGCACCCAGTCCACACTATAAAGTAGTCATGAAGATGTCACAACAAAAAGCACCCAGTCCACACTGTAAAGTAGTCACGTAGGTGTCACAACAAAAAGCACCCAGTCCACACTGAAAAGTAATCATGTAGGTGTCACAACAAAAATCACCCAGTCCACACTGTAAAGTAGTCATGTTCGTGTCACAACAAAAAGCAGCCAGTCCAGACTGTAAAGTGGTCATTTCGGTGTCATAACAAAAAGTACCCAAACCACACTGTAAAGTAGTCATGTTGGTGTCACAACAAAAAGCAGCCAGTCCACACTGTAAAGTGGTCATTTCGGTGTCATAACAAAAAGTACCCAAACCACACTGTAAGGTGGTCATGTAGGTGTCACAACAAAAAGCACCCAGTCACACTGTAAAGTAGTCATGTAGGTGTCACAACTAAAAGCACCCAGTCCACACTGTAAAATAGTCATGTAGGTGACACAGCAAAAAGCACCCAGTCCACACTGTAAAGTAGTCATGTAGGTGTCACAACAAAAGCACCCAGTCCACACTGCAAAGTGATCATGTAGGTGTCACAACAAAAGGTACTCAGTCCACACTGGAAAGTGGTCATGTAGGTGTCACAACGAAAAGCACCCAGTCCACACTGTAAAGTAGTCATGTAGGTGTCACAACAAAATACACCCAGTCCACACTGTAAAGTAGCCATGTAGTGTCACAACAAAATACACCCAGTCCACACTGTAAAGTGGTTATGTAGGAGCCAAAACAAAAAGGTACCCAGTCCACACTGTAAAGTAGTCGTGTAGGTATCACAGCAAAAAACCCCCAGTCCACACTGTAAAGTAGTCATGTAGGTGTCACAACAAAAATCACTCAGTCCACACTGTAAAGTGGTCATCTAGGTGACATAACAAAAAGGAACCCAGTCCAAACTGTAAAGTAGTCATTTCGGTGCCATAACAAAAAGTGCCCAGATCACACTGTACGGTGGTCATGTAGGTTTCACAACAAAAAGCACCCTGTCCACACTGTAAAGTAGTCATGTAGGTGTCACAACAAAAAGCACCCAGTCCATACTGTAAAATAGTCATGTAGGTGACACATCAAAAAGCACCCCGTCCACACTATAAAGTAGTCATGTAGGTGTCACAACAAAAAGCACCCAATCCAAACTGTAAAGTGGTCATGTAGATGCCACAACAAAAAGTACCCAGTGCACACTGTAAAGTGGTCATTTAGGTGTCATAACAAAAAGGAACCCATAAAAACTGTCAAGTAGTCATGAAGATGTCACAACAAAAAGCACCCAGTACACACTGTAAAGTAGTCATGTAGGTGTCACAACAAAAAGCACCCAGTCCACACTGAAAAGTAATCATGTAGGTGTCACAACAAAAAGCACCCAGTCCACACTATAAAGTGGTCATTTAGGTGTCATAACAAAATGTACCCAAACCACACTGTAAAGTGGTCATGTAGATGTCACAACAAAAAGCACCCAGTCACACTGTAAAGTAGTCATGTAGGTGTCACAACTAAAAGCAGCCAGTCCAGACTGTAAAATAGTCATGTAGGTGACACAACAAAAAGCACCCACTCCACACTGTAAAGTATTCATGTAGGTGCCACAACAAAAGCACCCAGTCCACACTGCAAAGTGGTCATTTAGGTGTCATAACAAAATGTACCCAAACCACACTGTAAAGTAGTCATGTTGGTGTCACAACAAAAAGCAGCCAGTCCACACTGTAAAGTGGTCATGTATGTCTCACAACAAAAAGCACCCAGTCCACACTGTAAAGTAGTCATGTAGGTGTCACAAAAAAATACACCCAGTCCACACTGTAAAGTATCAATGTAGTGTCACAACAAAATACACCCAGTCCACACTGTAAAGTGGTCATGTAGATGTCACAACAAAAAGTACCTAGTCAACACTGTAAAGTGGTCATGTAGGTGTCACAACAAAAAGCACCCAGTCCACACTGTAACGTGGTCGTGTAGGTGTCACAACAAAAGCACCCAGTCACACTGTAAAGTAGTCATGTAGGTGTCACAACTAAAAGCAGCCAGTCCAGACTGTAAAATAGTCATGTAGGTGACACAACAAAAAGCACCCACTCCACACTGTAAAGTATTCATGTAGGTGCCACAACAAAAGCACCCAGTCCACACTGCAAAGTGGTCATTTAGGTGTCATAACAAAATGAACCCAAACCACACTGTAAAGTAGTCATGTTGGTGTCACAACAAAAAGCAGCCAGTCCACACTGTAAAGTGGTCATGTATGTCTCACAACAAAAAGCACCCAGTCCACACTGTAAAGTAGTCATGTAGGTGTCACAAAAAAATACACCCAGTCCACACTGTAAAGTATCAATGTAGTGTCACAACAAAATACACCCAGTCCACACTGTAAAGTGGTCATGTAGATGTCACAACAAAAAGTACCTAGTCAACACTGTAAAGTGGTCATGTAGGTGTCACAACAAAAAGCACCCAGTCCACACTGTAACGTGGTCGTGTAGGTGTCACAACAAAAGCACCCAGCCCACACTGTAAAGTGGTCATGTAGGTGTCACAACAAAAAGTACCCAGTCCACACTGTAAAGTAGTCATGTAGGTGTCACAACAAAAAGCACCCAGTCCACACTGTAAAGTGGTCATTTAGGTGTCACAACAAAATGTACCCAGTCCACACTGTAAAGTGGTCATTTAGGCGTCACAACAAAAAGTACCCCTCCACACTGTAAAGTGGTCATGTAGGTGTCTCAATAAAAAGTACCCAGTCCACACTGTAAAGTAGTCATGTAGGTGTCACAACAAAAAGCACCCAGTCCACACTGTAAAGTGGTCATGTAGGTTTCACAACAGAAAGTACCCAGTCCACACTGTAAAGTGTTAATGTAGGTGTCACAACAAAAAGCACCCAGTCCACATTATAAAGTAGTCATGTAGGTGTCACAACAAAATACACCCAGTCCACACTGCAAAGTAGCCATATATGTCTCACAACAAAAAGTACCTAGTCCACACTGTAAAGTAGTAATGTGGGTGTCATAACAAAAAGCACCCAGTCCACACTGTAAATGATCATGTAGGAGACACAACAAAAAGTACCCAGTCCACACTGTAAAGTGGTCATGTAGGAGTCAGAACAAAAAGTACCCAGTCTACACTGTAAAGTGGTCATGTAGGTGTCACAACAAAAAGTACCAAGTCCACACTGTAAAGTGGTCATGTAGGTGTCACAACAAAAAGTACCCAGTCCACACTGTAAAGTAGTCATGTAGGTGTCACAACAAAAAGTACCCAGTCCACACTGTAAAGTGGTCATGTAGGTGTCACAACAAAAAGTACCCAGGCCACACTGTAAAATAGTCATGTAGGCGTCACAATAAAAGAAACCCAGTCCACACTGTAAAGTGGTCATGTAGGTGTCACAACAAAATGTACCCAGTCCACACTGTAAAGTAGTCATGTAGGTGTCACAACAAAAAGTACACACTCCACACTGTAAAGTAGTCATGTAAGTGACACAACAAAAATTACTCATTTCACACTGTAAAGTGGTCATGTAGGTGCCAAAACACGAAAGTACCCAGTCCACACTCTAAAGTAGTCGTGTAGGTATCACAGCAAAAAAACCCAGTCCACACTGTAAAGTAACCATGTAGGTGTCACAACAAAAATCACCCACTCCACACTGTAAAGTAGTCATGTAGGTGTCACAATAAAAAGTACACATTCCACACTGTAAAGTGGTCATGTAGGTGCCAAAACAAGAAAGTACCCAGTCCACACTGTAAAGTAGTCGTGTAGGTGTCAAAACAAAAAGCACCCATTCCACACTGTAAAGTGGTCATGTAGGTGTCTCAACAAAAAGTACACAGTCCACACTGTAAAGTAGTCATGTAGAGGTCACAACAAAAAGCACCCAGTCCACACTGTAAAGTGGTCATGTAGGTGTCACAATAAAAAGTAGCCAGTCCACACTGTAAAGTGGTCATGTAGGTGTCACAACAAAAAACACCCATCCCACACTGTAAAGTGGTCATGTAGGTGTCTCAACAGAAAGCACCCAGTCCACACTCTAAAGTAGTCATCTAGGCGTCACAACAAAAAGTACCCAATCCACATTGTAGAGTGGTCATTTAGGTGCCAAAACAAGAAAGTACCCAGTCCACACTGTAAAGTAGTCGTGTAGGTATCACAGCAAACAAAAACCCAGTCCACACTGTGAAGTATCCATGTAGGTGTCACAACAAAAATCCCCCAGTCCACACTGTAAAGTGGTCATTTAGGTGTCATATCAAAGAGGAACCCAGTCTAAACTGTAAAGTAGTCATGTAGAGGTCACAACAAAAAGCACCCAGTCCACACTATAAAGTAGTCATGAAGATGTCACAACAAAAAGCACCCAGTCCACACTGTAAAGTAGTCACGTAGGTGTCACAACAAAAAGCACCCAGTCCACACTGAAAAGTAATCATGTAGGTGTCACAACAAAAATCACCCAGTCCACACTGTAAAGTAGTCATGTTCGTGTCACAACAAAAAGCAGCCAGTCCAGACTGTAAAGTGGTCATTTCGGTGTCATAACAAAAAGTACCCAAACCACACTGTAAAGTAGTCATGTTGGTGTCACAACAAAAAGCAGCCAGTCCACACTGTAAAGTGGTCATTTCGGTGTCATAACAAAAAGTACCCAAACCACACTGTAAGGTGGTCATGTAGGTGTCACAACAAAAAGCACCCAGTCACACTGTAAAGTAGTCATGTAGGTGTCACAACTAAAAGCACCCAGTCCACACTGTAAAATAGTCATGTAGGTGACACAGCAAAAAGCACCCAGTCCACACTGTAAAGTAGTCATGTAGGTGTCACAACAAAAGCACCCAGTCCACACTGCAAAGTGATCATGTAGGTGTCACAACAAAAGGTACTCAGTCCACACTGGAAAGTGGTCATGTAGGTGTCACAACGAAAAGCACCCAGTCCACACTGTAAAGTAGTCATGTAGGTGTCACAACAAAATACACCCAGTCCACACTGTAAAGTAGCCATGTAGTGTCACAACAAAATACACCCAGTCCACACTGTAAAGTGGTTATGTAGGAGCCAAAACAAAAAGGTACCCAGTCCACACTGTAAAGTAGTCGTGTAGGTATCACAGCAAAAAACCCCCAGTCCACACTGTAAAGTAGTCATGTAGGTGTCACAACAAAAATCACTCAGTCCACACTGTAAAGTGGTCATCTAGGTGACATAACAAAAAGGAACCCAGTCCAAACTGTAAAGTAGTCATTTCGGTGCCATAACAAAAAGTGCCCAGATCACACTGTACGGTGGTCATGTAGGTTTCACAACAAAAAGCACCCTGTCCACACTGTAAAGTAGTCATGTAGGTGTCACAACAAAAAGCACCCAGTCCATACTGTAAAATAGTCATGTAGGTGACACATCAAAAAGCACCCCGTCCACACTATAAAGTAGTCATGTAGGTGTCACAACAAAAAGCACCCAATCCAAACTGTAAAGTGGTCATGTAGATGCCACAACAAAAAGTACCCAGTGCACACTGTAAAGTGGTCATTTAGGTGTCATAACAAAAAGGAACCCATAAAAACTGTCAAGTAGTCATGTAGATGTCACAACAAAGAGTACCCAGTCCACACTGTAAAGTAGTAATGTAGGTGTCACAACAAAAAGCAGCCAGTCCACACTGTAAAGTGGTCATGTAGGTGTCACAACAAAAAGCACCCAGTCGACACTCTAAAGTAGTCGTGTAGAAATCACACCAAAAAACACCCAGTCCACACTGTAACGTGGTCATGTAGGTGTCACAACAAAAAGCACCCATTCCTTGCTGTAAAGTGGTCATGTAGGTGTCACAACAAAACCACCCAGCCCACACTGTAAAGTGTTCATGTAAATGTCACAACAAGAAGTACCCAATCCACACTGTAAAGTAGTCGTGTAGGTATCACAGCAAAAAACACGCAGTCCACACTGTAAAGTAGCCATGTAGGAGTCACAACAAAAATCTGCCAGTCCACACTGTAAAGTTGTCATTTAGGTGTCATATCAAAGAGGAACCCAGTCCAAACTGTAAAGTAGTCATGTAAAGTTCACAACAACAAGCACCCAGTCCACACTATAATGTAGTCATGAAGATGTCACAACAAAAAGCACCCAGTCCACACTGTAAAGTAGTCATGTAGCTGTCACAACAAAAAGCACCCAATCCACACTAAAATGTAATCATGTAGGTGTCACAACAAAAATCACCCACTCCACACTGTAAAGTAGTCATGTTGGTGTCACAACAAAAAGCAGCCAGTCCACACTGTAAAGTGGTCATTTAGGTGTCATAACAAAAAGTACCCAAACCACACTGTAAGGTTGTCATGTAGGTGTCACAACGAAAAGCACCCAGTCACACTGTAAAGTGGTCATGTAGGTGTCACAACAAAAAGGACCCAGTCCACACTGTAAAGTGGTCATGTAGGTGTCACAATAAAAAGTAGCCAGTCCACACTGTAAAGTGGTCATGTAGGTGTCACAACAAAAAACACCCATCCCACACTGTAAAGTGGTCATGTAGGTGTCTCAACAGAAAGCACCCAGTCCACACTCTAAAGTAGTCATCTAGGCGTCACAACAAAAAGTACCCAATCCACATTGTAGAGTGGTCATTTAGGTGCCAAAACAAGAAAGTACCCAGTCCACACTGTAAAGTAGTCGTGTAGGTATCACAGCAAAAAAAAACCCAGTCCACACTGTGAAGTATCCATGTAGGTGTCACAACAAAAATCCCCCAGTCCACACTGTAAAGTGGTCATTTAGGTGTCATATCAAAGAGGAACCCAGTCTAAACTGTAAAGTAGTCATGTAGAGGTCACAACAAAAAGCACCCAGTCCACACTATAAAGTAGTCATGAAGATGTCACAACAAAAAGCACCCAGTCCACACTGTAAAGTAGTCACGTAGGTGTCACAACAAAAAGCACCCAGTCCACACTGAAAAGTAATCATGTAGGTGTCACAACAAAAATCACCCAGTCCACACTGTAAAGTAGTCATGTTCGTGTCACAACAAAAAGCAGCCAGTCCAGACTGTAAAGTGGTCATTTCGGTGTCATAACAAAAAGTACCCAAACCACACTGTAAAGTAGTCATGTTGGTGTCACAACAAAAAGCAGCCAGTCCACACTGTAAAGTGGTCATTTCGGTGTCATAACAAAAAGTACCCAAACCACACTGTAAGGTGGTCATGTAGGTGTCACAACAAAAAGCACCCAGTCACACTGTAAAGTAGTCATGTAGGTGTCACAACTAAAAGCACCCAGTCCACACTGTAAAATAGTCATGTAGGTGACACAGCAAAAAGCACCCAGTCCACACTGTAAAGTAGTCATGTAGGTGTCACAACAAAAGCACCCAGTCCACACTGCAAAGTGATCATGTAGGTGTCACAACAAAAGGTACTCAGTCCACACTGGAAAGTGGTCATGTAGGTGTCACAACGAAAAGCACCCAGTCCACACTGTAAAGTAGTCATGTAGGTGTCACAACAAAATACACCCAGTCCACACTGTAAAGTAGCCATGTAGTGTCACAACAAAATACACCCAGTCCACACTGTAAAGTGGTTATGTAGGAGCCAAAACAAAAAGGTACCCAGTCCACACTGTAAAGTAGTCGTGTAGGTATCACAGCAAAAAACCCCCAGTCCACACTGTAAAGTAGTCATGTAGGTGTCACAACAAAAATCACTCAGTCCACACTGTAAAGTGGTCATCTAGGTGACATAACAAAAAGGAACCCAGTCCAAACTGTAAAGTAGTCATTTCGGTGCCATAACAAAAAGTGCCCAGATCACACTGTACGGTGGTCATGTAGGTTTCACAACAAAAAGCACCCTGTCCACACTGTAAAGTAGTCATGTAGGTGTCACAACAAAAAGCACCCAGTCCATACTGTAAAATAGTCATGTAGGTGACACATCAAAAAGCACCCCGTCCACACTATAAAGTAGTCATGTAGGTGTCACAACAAAAAGCACCCAATCCAAACTGTAAAGTGGTCATGTAGATGCCACAACAAAAAGTACCCAGTGCACACTGTAAAGTGGTCATTTAGGTGTCATAACAAAAAGGAACCCATAAAAACTGTCAAGTAGTCATGTAGATGTCACAACAAAGAGTACCCAGTCCACACTGTAAAGTAGTAATGTAGGTGTCACAACAAAAAGCAGCCAGTCCACACTGTAAAGTGGTCATGTAGGTGTCACAACAAAAAGCACCCAGTCGACACTCTAAAGTAGTCGTGTAGAAATCACACCAAAAAACACCCAGTCCACACTGTAACGTGGTCATGTAGGTGTCACAACAAAAAGCACCCATTCCTTGCTGTAAAGTGGTCATGTAGGTGTCACAACAAAACCACCCAGCCCACACTGTAAAGTGTTCATGTAAATGTCACAACAAGAAGTACCCAATCCACACTGTAAAGTAGTCGTGTAGGTATCACAGCAAAAAACACGCAGTCCACACTGTAAAGTAGCCATGTAGGAGTCACAACAAAAATCTGCCAGTCCACACTGTAAAGTTGTCATTTAGGTGTCATATCAAAGAGGAACCCAGTCCAAACTGTAAAGTAGTCATGTAAAGTTCACAACAACAAGCACCCAGTCCACACTATAATGTAGTCATGAAGATGTCACAACAAAAAGCACCCAGTCCACACTGTAAAGTAGTCATGTAGCTGTCACAACAAAAAGCACCCAATCCACACTAAAATGTAATCATGTAGGTGTCACAACAAAAATCACCCACTCCACACTGTAAAGTAGTCATGTTGGTGTCACAACAAAAAGCAGCCAGTCCACACTGTAAAGTGGTCATTTAGGTGTCATAACAAAAAGTACCCAAACCACACTGTAAGGTTGTCATGTAGGTGTCACAACGAAAAGCACCCAGTCACACTGTAAAGTGGTCATGTAGGTGTCACAACAAAAAGGACCCAGTCCACACTGTAAAGTGGTCATGTAGGTGTCACAACAGAAATACACAGTCCATACTGTAAAGTGGTAACGTAGGTGTCACAACAAAAAGCACCCAGTCCACACTGTAAATGATCATGTAGGAGTCAACAAAAAGTACCCAGTCCACACTGTAAAGTGGTCATTTAGGTGTCATAACAAAAAGTACCCAAACCACAGTGTAAGATTGTCATGTAGGTGTCACAACAAAAAGCACCCAGTCACACTGTAAAGTAGTCATGTAGGTGTCACAACCAAAAGCACCCTGTCCACACTGTAAAATAGTCATGTAGGTGACACAAGAAAAAGCACCCAGTCCACACTGTAAAGTAGTCATGTAGGCGTCACAACAAAAATCACCCAGTCCACACTGTAAAGTGGTCATGTAGGTGTCACAGCAAAAAACACGCAGTCCACACTGTAAAGTAGCCATGTAGGTGTCACAACCAAAAGCACCCAGTCTACACTGTAAAGTGGTCATGAAGGTGCACAACAAAAAGTACCCAGTCCACACTGTAAAATAGTCATGTAGGTGACACAAGTAAAAGCACCCAGTCCACACTGTAAAGTAGTCATGTAGGCGTCACAACAAAATGTACCCAGTC
The DNA here is from genome assembly GCA_964016885.1 of Eledone cirrhosa. Taxonomy (NCBI): domain Eukaryota; kingdom Metazoa; phylum Mollusca; class Cephalopoda; order Octopoda; family Eledonidae; genus Eledone; species Eledone cirrhosa. The sequence continues at coordinate 28,974,304 of OZ024744.1, forward strand.
CACACTGTAAAGTAGTCGTGTAGGTATCACAGCAAAAAACACGCAGTCCACACTGTAAAGTAGTCATGTAGGTGTCAGAACAAAAAGCACCCAGTCCACACTGTAAAGTGGTCATCTAGGTGTCACAACAAAGAGCACCCAGTCCACACTGTAATGTAGTCATGTAGGTGTCACAATAAAAAGTACCCATTCCACACTGTAAAGTGCGCATGTAGGTGTCATAACAAAAAGCACCCAGTCCACACTGTAAAGTGGTCATGTAGGTGTCTCAACAAAAAGTACCCAGTCCACACTGTAAAGTAGTGATGTAGGTCTCACAATAAAAAGTACAATGTCCACACTGTAAAGTGGTCATTTAGGTGTCATAACAAAAAGTACCCAGTCCACACTTTAAAGTGGTCATGTAGGAGTCAGAACAAAATGTACCCAGTCCACACTGTAAAGTAGTCATGTAGGTGTCACAACAAAAAGTACCCAGTCCACACTGTAAAGTGGTCATGTAGGTGTCACAACAAAAAGTACCCAGTCCTCACTGTAAAGTAGTCATGTAAGTGTCACAACAAAAATTACCCAGTCCACACTGTAAAGTAGTGATGTAGGTCTCACAATAAAAAGTACCCAGTCCACACTGTAAAGTGGTCACGTACGTGTCACAATAAAAAGAACCCAGTCCACACTCTAAAGTAGTCATGTAGATGTCACAACAAAAAGCACCCAGTCCACACTGTAAAGTGGTCATGTAGCTATCACAACAAAAAGTACCCAGTCCACACTGTAAAGTGGTCATGTAGGTGCCAAAACAAAAATGAACCCATTCCACACTGTAAAGTCGTCATGTAGGTGTCACAACAAAAAGCACCCATTCCTCACTGTAAAGTGGTCATGTAGGTGTAACAACAAAAAGCACCCTTTCCACACTGTAAAGTGGTCATGTAGGTGTCTCAACAAAAAGTACCCAGTCCGCACTGTAAAGTAGTCATGTAGGTGTCACAACAAAAAGCACGCAGTCTACACTGTAAAGTGGTCATGTAGGTGTCACAACAAAAGGTACCCAGTCCACACTGTAAAGTAGTATTGTAGGTGTCACAACAAAAAGCACCCAGTCCACACTGTAAAGTGGGCATGTAGGTGTCATAACAAAAAGCACCCAGTCCACACTGTAAAGTGGTCATGTAGGTGTCTCAACAAAAAGTACCCAGTCCACACTGTAAAGTAGTGATGTAGGTCTCACAATAAAAAGCACCCAGTCCACACTGTAAAGTGGTCATGTAGGTGTCACAACAAAAAGTACCCAGTCCACACTGTAAAGTAGTCATGTGGGTGTCACAACAAAAAGCACCCAGTCCACACTGTAAATGATCATGTAGGAGTCACAAAAAAAGTACAATGTCCACACTGTAAAGTGGTCATTTAGGTGTCATAACAAAAAGTACCCAGTCCACACTGTAAAGTGGTCATGTAGGAGTCAGAACAAAATGTACCCAGTCCACACTGTAAAGTAGTCATGTAGGTGTCACAACAAAAAGTACCCAGTCCACACTGTAAAGTGGTCATGTAGGTGTCACAACAAAAAGTACCCAGTCCTCACTGTAAAGTAGTCATGTCGGTGTCACAACAAAAATTACCCAGTCCACACTGTAAAGTAGTGATGTAGGTCTCACAATAAAAAGTACCCAGTCCACACTGTCAAGTGGTCACGTACGTGTCACAATAAAAAGAACCCAGTCCACACTCTAAAGTAGTCATGTAGATGTCTCAACAAAAAGCACCCAGTCCACACTGTAAAGTGGTCATGTATGTGTCACAAGAAAGAGGACCCAGTCCACACTGTAAAGTAGTCATGTAGGTGTCACGACAATAAGCACCCAGTCCACACTGTAAAGTGGTCATGTAGCTATCACAACAAAAAGTACCCAGTCCACACTGTAAAGTGGTCATGTAGGTGCCAAAACAAAAATGAACCCATTCCACACTGTAAAGTCGTCATGTAGGTGTCACAACAAAAAGCACCCATTCCTCACTGTAAAGTGGTCATGTAGGTGTAACAACAAAAAGCACCCTTTCCACACTGTAAAGTGGTCATGTAGGTGTCTCAACAAAAAGTACCCAGTCCGCACTGTAAAGTAGTCATGTAGGTGTCACAACAAAAAGCACGCAGTCTACACTGTAAAGTGGTCATGTAGGTGTCACAACAAAAGGTACCCAGTCCACACTGTAAATTAGTATTGTAGGTGTCACAACAAAAAGTACCCAGTCCACACTGTAAAGTGGTCATGTAGGTGCCAGAACAAAAATGTACCCAGTCCACACTGTAAAGTGGTCATGTAGGTGTCACAACAAAAAGTACCCAATCCACACTGTAAAGTAGTCATGTAGGAGTCACAATAAAAAGTACCCAGTCCACACTGTAAAGTGGTCATGTAGGTGTGATAACAATAAGTACCCAGTCCACACTGTAAAGTATTCATGTAGGTCTCACAATAAAAAGCACCCAGACCACACTGTAAAGTGGTCACGTATGTGTCACAACAAAAAGCACCCAGTCCACACTCTAAAGTAGTCATGTAGGTGTCAGAACAAAAGGCACCCAGTCCACACTGTAAAGTGGTCATCTAGGTGTCACAACAAAGAGCACCCAGTCCACACTGTAATGTAGTCATGTAGGTGTCACTACAAAAAGCACCAAGTCCACACATTAAAGTGGTCATGTAGCTATCCCAACAAAAAGTACCCAGTCCACACTGTAAAGTAGTCATGTAGGTGTCACAACAAAAAGCACCCAGTCCACACTGTAAAGTGGTCATGTACGTGTCACAACAAAAGCACCCAGCCCACACTGTAAAGTGGTCATGTAGATGTCACAACAAGAAGTACCCAATCCACACTGTAATGTAGTCATGTAGGTGTCACAACAAAAAGCACCCAGTCCACACTGTAAAGTGGTCATGTAGGTGTCACAACAAAAGCACCAAGTCCACACAATAAAGTGGTCATGTAGGTTTCACAATTAAAATACCCAGTCCACACTGTAAACTAGTCATGTAGGTGTCACAACAAAAAGCACCCAGTCCACACTGTAAAGTGGTCATGTAGGTGCCAAAACAAAAAAGTACCCAGTCCACACTCTAAAGTAGTCGTGTAGAAATCACACCAGAAAACACCCAGTCCACACTGTAAAGTCTTCATGTAGGTGTCACAACAAAAAGCACCCAGTCCACACTGTAACGTGTTCATGTAGGTGTCACAACAAAAAGCACCCAGTCCACACTGTAAAGTGGTCATGTACGTGTCACAACAAAAGCACCCAGCCCACACTGTAAAGTCTTCATGTAGGTGTCTCAACAAAACGTACCCAGTCCACACTGTAAAGTAGTCGTGTAGGTATCACAGCAAAAAACACCCAGTCCACACTGTAAAGTAGCCATGTAAGTGTCACAACAAAAACCTCCCAGTTCACACTGTAAAGTGGTCATTTAGGTGTCATATCAAAGAGGAACCCAGTCCAAACTGTAAAGTAGTCATGTAGCTGTCACAACAAAAAGCACCCAGTCCACACTGAAAAGTTATCATGTAGGTGTCACAACAAACATCACCCAGTCCACACTGTAAAGTAGTCATGTAGCTGTCACAACAAAAAGCACCCAGTCCACACTGAAACGTTATCATGTAGGTGTCACAACAAACATCACCCAGTCCACACTGTAAAGTAGTCATGTTGGTGTCACAAAAAAAAGCAGCCAGTCCACACTGTAAAGTGGTCATTTAGGTGTCATAAGAAAAAGTACCCAAACCACACTGTAAGGTGGTCATGTAAGTGTCACAACAAAAAGCACCCAGTCACACTGTAAAGTGGTCATGTAGGTGTCACAACAAAAAGCACCCAGTTCACACTGTAAATGATCATGTAGGAGACACAACAAAAAGTACACAGTCCACACTGTAAAGTGGTCATTTAGGTGTCATAACAAAAAGTACCCTCCACACTGTAAAGTGGTCATGTAGGTGTCACAACAAAAAGCACCCATTCCACACTGTAACATGGTCATGTAGGTGTCTCAACAAAAAGTACCCAGTCCACACTGTAAAGTAGTCATGTGGGTGTCTCAACAAAAAGTACCCAGTCCACACTGTAAAGTAGTCGTGTAGGTATCACAGCAAAAAACACCCAGTCCACACTGTAAAGTAGCCATGTAGGTGTCACAACAAAAATCACCCAGTCCACACTGTAATGTGGTGATTTAGGTGTCATATCAAAGAGGAACCCAGTCCAAACTGTAAAGTATTCATGTAGAGGTCACAACAAAAAGCACCCAGTCCACACTATAAAGTAGTCATGAAGATGTTACAACAAAAAGCACCCAGTCCACACTGTAAAGTAGTCATGTTGGTGTCATAACAAAAAGCAGCCAGTCCACACTGTAAAGTCGTCATGTAGGTGTCACAAAAAAAGCAACCAGTCCACACTGTAACGTGGTCATGTACGTGTCACAACAAAAAGGAACCAGTCCTTACTGTAAAGTGGTCATGTAGGTGTCACAACAAAAGCACCCAGCCCACACTGTAAAGTGGTCATGTAAGTGTCACAACAAGAAGTACCCAATCCACACTGTAAAGTTGTCATGTAGGTGTCACAACAAAAAGCACCCAGTCCACACTATAAAGTGGTCATGTAGGTGTCACAACAAAAAGTACCCAGTCCACACTGTAAAGTAGTCATGTAAGTGTCTCAACAAAAAGTACCCAGTCCACACTGTAAAGTAGTCGTGTAGGTATCACAGCAAAAAAGTCCCAGCCCACACTGTAAAGTAGCCATGTAGGTGTCACAACAAAAATCTGCCAGTCCACACTGTAAAGTGGTCATTTAGGTGTCATTTTAAAGAGGTACCCAGTCCAAACTGTAAAGTAGTCATGTAGATGTCACAACAAAAAGCACCCAGTCCACACTGTAAAGTGGACATGTAGGTGCCAAAACAAAAAAGTACCCAGTCCACACTCTAAAGTAGTCGTGTAGAAATCACACCAAAAAACACCCAGTCCACACTGTAAAGTCGTCATGTAGCTGTCACAACAAAAAGCACCCAATCCACACTGAAAAGTAATCATGTAGGTGTCACAACAAAAATCACCCAGTCCACACTGTAAAGTAGTCATGTTGGTGTCACAACAAAAAGCAGCCGGTCCACACTGTAAAGTGGTCATTTAGGTGTCATAACAAAAAGTACCCAAACCACACTGTAAGGTGGTCATGTAGGTGTCACAACGAAAACACCCAGTCACACTGTAAAGTGGTCATGTAGGTGTCACAACAAAAAGGACCAAGTGCACACTGTAAAGTGGTCATGTAGGTGTCACAACAGAAAGTACCCAGTCCACACTGTAAAGTGGTAACGTAGGTGTCACAACAAAAAGCAACCAGTCCACACTGTAAATGATCATGTAGGAGTCACAACAAAAAGTACCCAGTCCACACTGTAAAGTGGTCATTTAGGTGTCATAACAAAAAGTACCCAAACCGCACTGTAAGATGGTCATGTAGGTGTCACAACAAAAATCACCCAGTCACACTGTAAAGTAGTCATGTACGTGTCACAACCAAAAGCACCCTGTCCACACTGTAAAATAGTCATATAGGTGACACAAGAAAAAGCACCCAGTCCACACTGTAAAGAAGTCATTTAGGTGTCACAACAAAAGTACCCAGTCCACACTGCAAAGTCGTCATGTAGGTGTCACAACAAAAAGTACCCAGTCCACACCTGTAAAGTGGTCATGTAGGCGTCACAACAAAAAGCACCCTGTCCACATTATAAAGTGGTCATGTAGGTATCACAAAAAAAAGCAGCCAGTCCACACTGTAAAGTGGTCATGTAGATGTCACAATAAAAAGCAGCCATTCCACACTGTAAAGTGGTCATGTAGGTGTCTCAACAAAAAGTACACAGTCCACACGGTAAAGTAGTCATGTGGGTGTCTCAACAAAAAGTACCCAGTCCACACTGTAAAGTAGTCGTGTAGGTATCACAGCAAAAAACACCCAGTCCACACTGCAAAGTGGTCATATAGGTGTCACAACAAAAAGTACCCAGTCCACACTGTAAAGTGGTCATGTAGGTGCCAAAACAAAAATGTACCCAGTCCACACTGTAAAGTCGTCATGTAGGTGTCACAACAAAAAGCACCCAGTCCTCACTGTAAAGTGGTCATGTAGGTGTCACAACAAAAAGCACCCTTTCCACACTGTAAAGTGGTCATGTAGGTGTCTCAACAAAAAGTACCCAATCCACACTGTAAAGTAGTCATGTAGGTGTCACAACAAAAAGCACCCAGTCTACACTGTAAAGTGTTCATGTAGGTGTCACAACAAAAAGTACCCAGTCCACACTGTAAAGTAGTCTTGTAGGTGTCACAACAGAAATTACCCAGTCCACACTGTAAAGTGGTCATGTAGGTGGCAAAACAAAAATGTACCCAGTCCACACTGTAAAGTGGTCATGTAGGTGTCACAACAAAAAGTTCCCAATCCACACTGTAAAGTAGTCATGTAGGTGTCACAACAAAAAGTACCCAGTCCACACTGTAAAGTGGTCATGTAGGTGTCATAACAATAAATACCCAGTCCACACTGTAAAGTATTCATGTAGGTCTCACATTAAAAAGCACCCAGACCACACTGTAAAGTGGTCACGTAGGTGTCACAACAAAAAGCACCCAGTCCACACTCTAAAGTAGTCATGTAGGTGTCACAACAAAAAGCACACAGTGCACACTGTAAAGTGGTCATCTAGGTGTCACAACAAAGAGCACCCAGTCCACACTGTAATGTAGTCATGTAGGTGTCACTACAAAAAGCACCAAGTCCACACTGTAAAGTGGTCATATAGCTATCCCAACAAAAAGTACCCAGTCTACACTAGAAAGTTGTCATGTAGGTGTCACAACAAAAAGTACCCAGTCCACACTGTAAAGTGGTCATGTAGGTGCCAAAACAAAAAAGTACCCAGTCCACACTGTAAAGTCGTCATGTAGGTGTCACAACAAAAATCACCCAGTCCACACTGTAACGTCGTCTTGAAGGTGTCACAACAAAAAGCACCCAGTCCACACTGTAAAGTGGTCATGTAGGTGTCACAACAAAAGCACCCAGCCCACACTGTAAAGTGGTCATGTAAGTGTCACAACAAAAAGTACCCAGTCCACACTGTAAAGTAGTCATGTAAGCGTCACTTCAAAAAGCACCCAGTCCACACTGTAAAGTGGTCATGTAGGTGCCAAAACAAAAAAGTACCCAGTCCACACTCTAAAGTAGTCGTGTAGAAATCACACCAAAAAACACCCTGTCCACACTGTAAAGTCGTCATGTAGGTGTCACAACAAAAAGCACCCAGTCCACACTGTAAAGTGGTCATGTAGGTGTCACAACAAAAGCACCCAGCCCACACTGTAAAGTGGTCATGTAGGTGTCACAACAAGAAGTACCCAATCCACACTGTAAAGTAGTCGTGTAGGTATCACAGCAAAAAACACCCAGTCCACACTGTAAAGTAGCCATGTAGGTGTCACAACAAAAATCTCCCAGTTCACAATGTAAAGTGGTCATTTAGGTGTCATATCAAAGAGGAACCCAGTCCAAACTGTAAAGTAGTCATGTAGAGGTCACAATAAAAAGCACCCAGTCCACACTATAAAGTAGTCATGAAGATGTCACAACAAAAAGCACCCAGTCCACACTGTAAAGTAGTCATGTAGCTGTCACAACAAGAAGCACCCAGTCCACACTGAAAAGTAATCATGTAGTTGTCACAACAAAAATCACCCAGTCCACACTGTAAAGTAGACATGTTGTTGTCACAACAAAAAGCAGCTAGTCCACACTGTAAAGTCGTCATTTAGGTGTCATAACAAAAAGTACCCAAACCACACTGTAAGGTGGTCATGTAGGTGTCACAACAAAAAGCACCCAGTCACACTGTAAAGTGGTCATGTAGGTGTCACAACAGAACTACCCAGTCCACACTGTAAAATGGTAATGTAGGTGTCACAACAAAAAGCACCCAGTCCACACTGTAAATGATCATGTAGGAGACACAACAAAAAGTACCCAGTCCACACTGTAAAGTGGTCATATAGGTGTCATAACAAAAAGTACCCAAACCACACTGTAAGGTGGTCATGTAGTTGTCACAACAAAAAGCACCCAGTCACACTGTAAAGTAGTCATGTAGGTGTCACAACCAAAAGCACCCTGTCCACACTGTAAAATAGTCATGTAGGTGACACAAGAAAAAGCACCCAGTCCACTCTGTAAAGTAGTCATGTAGGTGTCACAACAAAAGCACCCAGTCCACACTATAAAGTGGTCATGTAGGTGTCACAATAAAGAGTACCCTCCACACTGTAAAGTGGTCATGTAGGTGTCACAACAAAAAGCACCCATTCCACACTGTAAAGTGGTCATGTAGGTGTCTCAACAAAAAGTACCCAGTCCACACTGTAAAGTAGTCATGTGGGCGTCTCAACAAGAAGTACCCAGTCTACACTGTAAAGTGGTGATTTAGGTGTCATATCAAAGAGGAACCCAGTCCAAACTGGAAAGTAGTCATGTAGAGGTCACAACAAAAAGCACCCAGTCCACACTATAAAGTAGTCATGAAGATGTCACAACAAAAAGCACCCAGTCCACACTGTAAAGTAGTCATGTTTGTGTCACAACAAAAAGCAGCCAGTCCACACTCTAAAGTAGTCATGTAGGTGTCACAACAAAAAGCACCCAGTCCACACTGTAAAGTGGTCATCTAGGTGTCACAACAAAGAGCACCCAGTCCACACTGTAAAGTAGTCATGTAGGTGTCACTACAAAAAGCACCCAGTCCACACTGTAAAGTGGTCATGTAGCTATCCCAACAAAAGGTACCCAGTCCACACTGTAAAGTGGTCATGTATGTGCCAAAACAAAAAAGTACCCAGTCCAAACTGGAAAGTAGTCATGTAGAGGTCACAACAAAAAGCACCCAGTCCACACTATAAAGTGGTCATGTAGGTTTCACAATAAAAAGTACCCAGTCCACACTGTAAACTAGTCATGTAGCTGTCACAACAAAAAGCACCCAGTCCACCCTGTAAAGTGGACATGTAGGTGCCAAAACAAAAAAGTACCCAGTCCACACTCTAAAGTAGTCGTGTAGAAATCACACCAAAAAACACCCAGTCCACACTGTAAAGTCGTCATGAAGGTGTTACAACAAAAAGCACCCAGTCCACACTGTAACGTGGTCATGTAGGTGTCACAACAAAAAGCACCCAGTCCTTACTGTAAAGTGGTCATGTAGGTGTCACAACAAAAGCACCCAGCCCACACTGTAAAGTGGTCACGTAGGTGTCACAACAAAAAGTACCCAGTCCACACTGTAAAGTAGTCATGTAAGTGTCTCAACAGAAAGTACCCAGTCCACACTGTAAAGTAGTCGTGTAGGTATCACAGCAAAAAACACCCAGTCCACACTGTAAAGTAGCCATGTAGGTGTCACAACAAAAATCTGCAGTCCACATTGTAAAGTGGTCATTTAGGTGTCATATCAAAGAGGAACCCACTCCAAACTGTAAAGTAGTCATGTAGAGGTCACAACAACAAGCACCCAGTCCACACTATAAAGTAGTCATGAAGATGTCACAACAAAAAGCACCCAGTCCACACTGTAAAGTAGTCATGTAGCTGTCACAACAAAAAGCACCCAGTCCACACTGAAAAGTAATCATGTAGGTGTCACAACAAAAAGCAGCCAGTCCACACTGTAAATTGGTCATTTAGGTGTCATAACAAAAAGTACCCAAACCACACTGTAAGGTGGTCATGTAGGTGTCACAACGAAAAGCACCCAGTCACACTGTAAAGTGGTCATGTAGGTGTCACAACAAAAAGGACCCAGTCCACACTGTAAAGTGGTCATGTAGGTGTCACAACAGAAAGTACCCAGTCCACACTGTAAAGTGGTAACGTAGGTGTCACAACAAAAAGCACCCAGTCCACACTGTAAATGATCATGTAGAAATCACAACAAAAAGTACCCAGTCCACACTGTAAAGTGGTCATTTAGGTGTCATAACAAAAAGTACCCAAACCACACTGTAAGATGGTCATGTAGGTGTCACAACAAAAAGCACCCTGTCACACTGTAAAGTAGTCATGTAGGTGACACAACCAAAAGCACCCTGTCCACACTGTAAAGTAGTCATGTGGGTGTCTCAACAAAAAGTACCCAGTCCACACTGTAAAGTAGTCGTGTAGGTATCACAGCAAAAAACACCCAATCCACACTGTAAAGTAGCCATGTAGGTGTTACAACAAAAATCTCCCAGGTCACACTGTAAAGTGGTCATTTAGGTGTCATATCAAAGAGGAACCCAGTCCAAACTGTAAAGTAGTCATATTGGTGTCACAACAAAAAGCAGCCAGTCCACACTGTAAAGTGGTCATTTAGGTGTCATAACAAAAAGTACCCAAACCACACTGTAAGGTTGTCATGTAGGTGTCACAACAAAAAGAACCCAGTCCACACTGTAAAGTGGTCATGTAGGTGTCACAACAAATAGCACCCAGTCCACTCTATAAAGTGGTCATGTAGGTATCACAATAAAAAGTACCCTCTACACTGTAAAGTGGTCATGTAGATGTCACAACAAAAAGTACCCAGTCCACACTGTAAAGTGGTCATGTAGGTGCCAAAACAAAAATGTACCCAGTCCACACTGTAAAGTCGTCATGTAGGTGTCACAACAAAAAGCACCCAGTCCTCACTGTAAAGTGGTCATGTAGGTGTCACAACAAAAAGCACCCTTTCCACACTGTAAAGTGGTCATGTAGGTGTCTCAACAAAAAGTACCCAATCCACACTGTAAAGTAGTCATATTGGTGTCACAACAAAAAGCACCCAGTCTACACTGTAAAGTGTTCATGTAGGTGTCACAACAAAAGGTACCCAGTCCACACTGTAAAGTAGTCTTGTAGGTGTCACAACAAAAATTACCCAGTCCACACTGTAAAGTGGTCATGTAGGTGCCAAAACAAAAATGTACCCAGTCCACACTGTAAAGTGGTCATGTAGGTGTCACAACAAAAAGTACCCAATCCACACTGTAAAGTAGTCATGTAGGTGTCACAACAAAAAGTACCCAGTCCACACTGTAAAGTGGTCATGTAGGTGTCATAACAATAAGTACCCAGTCCACACTGTAAAGTATTCATGTAGGTCTCACAATAAAAAGCACCCAGACCACACTGTAAAGTGGTCACGTAGGTTCACAACAAAAAGCACCCAGTCCACACTCTAAAGTAGTCATGTAGGTGTCACAACAAAAATCACCCAGTCCACACTGTAACGTGGTCTTGAAGGTGTCACAACAAAAAGCAACCAGTCCACACTGTAAAGTGGTCATGTAGGTGTCACAACAAAAACACCCAGCCCACACTGTAAAGTGGTCATGTAAGTGTCACAACAAAAAGTACCCAGTCCACACTGTAAAGTAGTCATGTAAGCGTCACAACAAAAAGCACCTAGTCCACACTGTAAAGTGGTCATGTAGGTGTCACAACAAAAGCACCCAGCCCACACTGTAAAGTGGTCATGTAGGTGCCAAAACAAAAAAGTACCCAGTCCACACTCTAAAGTAGTCGTGTAGAAATCACACCAAAAAACACCCAGTCCACACTGTAAAGTCGTCATGTAGGTGTCACAACAAAATGCACCCAGTCCACACTGTAACGTGGTCATGTAGGTGTCACAACAAAAAGCACCCAGTCCACACTGTAAAGTGGTCATGTAGGTGTCACAACAAAAGCACCCAGCCCACACTGTAAAGTGGTCATGTAGGTGTCACGACAAGAAGTACCCAATCCACACTGTAAAGTAGTCATGTAGGTGTCACAATAAAAAGTACCCAGTCCACACTGTAAAGTGGTCATGTAGGTGTCTCAACAAAAAGTACCCAGTCCACACTGTAAAGTAGTCGTGTAGGTATCACAGCAAAAAACACCCAGTCCACACTGTAAAGTAGCCATGTAGGTGTCACAACAAAAATCTCCCAGTTCACACTGTAAAGTGGTCATTTAGGTGTCATATCAAAGAGGAACCCAGTCCAAACTGTAAAGTAGTCATGTTGAGGTCACAATAAAAAGCACCCAGTCCACACTATAAAGTAGTCATGAAGATGTCACAACAAAAAGCACCCAGTCCATACTGTGAAGTAGTCATGTAGCTGTCACAACAAAAATGCACCCAGTCCACACTGAAAAGTAATCATGTAGGTGTCACAACAAAAATCACCCAGTCCACACTGTAAAGTAGTCATGTAGGTGTCACAACAAAAGTACCCAGTCCACACTGCAAAGTGGTCATGTAGGTGTCACAACAAAAAGGACCCAGTCCACACTGTAAAGTAGTCATGTAGGCGTCACAACAAAAAGCACCCATCCCACACTATAAAGTGGTCATGTAGGTGTTACAATAGAAAGTACCCTCCACACTGTAAAGTGGTCATGTAGCTGTCACAACAAAAAGCACCCATTCCACATGTAAAGTGGTCATGTAGGTGTCTCAACAAAAAGCACCCAGTCTACACTGTAAAGTGTTCATGTAGGTGTCACAACAAAAAGTACACAGTCCACACTGTAAAGTAGTCTTGTAAGTGTCACAACAAAAATTACCCAACCCACACTGTAAAGTGGTCATGTAGGTGCCAAAACAAAAATGTACCCAGTCCACACTGTAAAGTCGTCATGTAGGTGTCACAACAAAAAGCACCCAGTCCTCACTGTAAAGTGGTCATGTAGGTGTCACAACAAAAAGCACCCTTTCCACACTGTAAAGTGGTCATGTAGGTGTCTCAACAAAAAGTACCCAATCCACACTGTAAAGTTGTCATGTAGGTGCCAAAACAAAAATGTACCCAGTCCACACTGTAAAGTGGTCATGTAGATGTCACAACAAAAAGTACCCAATCCACACTGTAAAGTAGTCATGTAGGTGTCACAACAAAAAGTACCCAGTCCACACTGTAAAGTGGTCACGTAGGTGTCACAACAAAAAGCACCCAGTCCACACTCTAAAGTAGTCATGTAGGTGTCACAACAAAAAGCACCCAGTCCACACTGTAAAGTGGTCATCTAGGTGTCACAACAAAGAGCACCCAGTCCACACTGTAATGTAGTCATGTAGGTGTCACTACAAAAAGCACCAAGTCCACACTGTAAAGTAGTCATATAGCTATGCCAACAAAAAGTACCCAGTCCACACTGTAAAGTAGTCATGTAGGTGTCACAACAAAAAGTACCCAGTCCACACTGTAAAGTGGTCACGTAGGTGCCAAAAACAAAAAAGAACCCAGTCCACACTGGAAAGTCGTCATGTAGGTGTCACAACAAAAATCACCCAGTCCACACTGTAACGTGGTCTTGAAGGTGTCACAACAAAAAGCACCCAGTCCACACTGTAAAGTGATCATGTAGGTGTCACAACAAAAACACCCAGCCCACACTGTAAAGTGGTCATGTAAGTGTCACAACAAAAAGTACCCAGTCCACACTGTAAAGTAGTCATGTAAGCGTCACAACAAAAAGCACCCAGTCCACACTGTAAAGTGGTCATGTAGGTGCCAAAACAAAAAAGTACCCAGTCCACACTCTAAAGTTGTCGTGTAGAAATCACACCAAAAAACACCCAGTCCACACTGTAAAGTCGTCATTTAGGTGTCACAACAAAAAGCACCCAGTCCACACTGTAACGTGGTCATGTAGGTGTCACAACAAAAAGCACCCAGTCCACACTGTAAAGTGGTCATGTAGGTGTCACAACAAAGGCACCCAGCCCACACTGTAAAGTGGTCATGTAGGTGTCACAACAAGAAGTACCCAATCCACACTGTAAAGTAGTCATGTAGGCGTCACAACAAAAAGCACCCAGTCCACTCTATAAAGTGGTCATGTAGGTGTCACAATAAAAAGTACCCAGTCCACACTGTAAAGTCGTCATGTAGGTGTCACAACAAAAAGCACCCAGTCCTCACTGTAAAGTGGTCATGTAGGTGTCACAACAAAAAGCACCCTTTCCACACTGTAAAGTGGTCATGTAGGTGTCTCAACAAAAAGTACCCAATCCACACTGTAAAGTAGTCATGTAGGTGTCACAACAAAAAGCACCCAGTCTACACTGTAAAGTAGCCATGTAGGTGTCACAACAAAAATCTCCCAGTTCACACTGTAAAGTGGTCATTTAGGTGTCATATCAAAGAGGAACCCAGTCCAAACTGTAAAGTAGTCATGTAGAGGACACAATAAAAAGCACCCAGTCCACACTATAAAGTAGTCATGAAGATGTCACAACAAAAAGCACCCAGTCCACACTGTGAAGTAGTCATGTAGCTGTCACAACAAAAAGCACCCAGTCCACACTGAAAAGTAATCATGTAGGTGTCACAACAAAAATCACAAATCCACACTGTAAAGTAGGCATGTAGGTGTCACAACAAAAGTACCCAGTCCACACTGCAAAGTGGTCATGTAGGTGTCACAACAAAAAGGACCCAGTCCACACTGTAAAGTAGTCATGTAGGCGTCACAACAAAAAGCACCCAGCCCACACTATAAAGTGGTCATGTAGGTGTCACAATAGAAAGTACCCTCCACACTGTAAAGTGGTCATGTAGGTGTCACAACAAAAAGCACCCATTCCACACTGTAAAGTGGTCATGTAGGTGTCTCAACAAAAAGTACCCAATCCACACTGTAAAGTAGTCATGTAGGTGTCACAACAAAAAGCACCCAGTCTACACTGTAAAGTGTTCATGTAGGTGTCACAACAAAAAGTACACAGTCCACACTGTAAAGTAGTCTTGTAAGTGTCACAACAAAAATTACCCAGTCCACACTGTAAAGTGGTCATGTAGGTGCCAAAACAAAAATGTACCCAGTCCACACTGTAAAGTCGTCATGTAGGTGTCACAACAAAAAGCACCTAGTCCTCACTGTAAAGTGGTCATGTAGGTGTCACAACAAAAAGCACCCTTTCCACACTGTAAAGTGGGCATGTAGGTGTCTCAACAAAAAGTACCCAATCCACACTGTAAAGTTGTCATGTAGGTGCCAAAACAAAAATGTACCCAGTCCACACTGTAAAGTGGTCATGTAGATGTCACAACAAAAAGTACCCAATCCACACTGTAAAGTAGTCATGTAGGTGTCACAACAAAAAGTACCCAGTCCACACTGTAAAGTGGTCATGTAGGTGTCATAACAATAAGTACCCAGTCCACACTGTAAAGTATTCATGTAGGTCTCACAATAAAAAGCACCCAGACCACACTGTAAAGTGGTCACGTAGGTGTCACAACAAAAAGCACCCAGTCCACACTCTAAAGTAGTCATGTAGGTGTCACAACAAAAAGCACCCAGTCCACACTGTAAAGTGGTCATCTAGGTGTCACAACAAAGAGCACCCAGTCCACACTGTAATGTAGTCATGTAGGTGTCACTACAAAAAGCACCCAGTCCACACTGTAAAGTGGTCATGTAGCTATCCCAACAAAAAGTACCCAGTCCACACTGTAAAGTAGTCATGTAGGTGTCACAACAAAAAGTACCCAGTCCACACTGTAAAGTGGTCATGTAGGTGCCAAAACAAAAAAGAACCCAGTCCACACTGTAAAGTCGTCATGTAGGTGTCACAACAAAAATCACCCAGTCCACACTGTAACGTGGTCTTGAAGGTGTCACAACAAAAAGCACCCAGTCCACACTGTAAAGTGGTCATGTAGGTGTCACACCAAAAAACACCCAGTCCACACTGTAAAGTCGTCATTTAGGTGTCACAACAAAAAGCACCCAGTCCACACTGTAACGTGGTCATGTAGGTGTCACAACAAAAAGCACCCAGTCCACACTGTAAAGTGGTCATGTAGGTGTCACAACAAAGGCACCCAGCCCACACTGTAAAGTGGTCATGTAGGTGTCACAACAAGAAGTACCCAATCCACACTGTAAAGTAGTCATGTAGGCGTCACAACAAAAAGCACCCAGTCCACTCTATAAAGTTGTCATGTAGGTGTCACAATAAAAAGTACCCAGTCCACACTGTAAAGTGGTCATGTAGGTGTCTCAACAAAAAGTACCCAGTCCACACTGTAAAGTAGTCGTGTAGGTATCACAGCAAAAAACACCCAGTCCACACTGTAAAGTAGCCATGTAGGTGTCACAACAAAAAGCTCCCAGTTCACACTGTAAAGTGGTCATTTAGGTGTCATATCAAAGAGGAACCCAGTCCAAACTGTAAAGTAGTCATGTAGAGGTCACAATAAAAAGCACCCAGTCCACACTATAAAGTAGTCATGAAGATGTCACAACAAAAAGCACCCAGTCCACACTGTAAAGTAGTCATGTAGGCGTCACAACAAAAAGCACCCAGCCCACACTATAAAGTGGTCATGTAGGTGTCACAATAGAAAGTACCCTCCACACTGTAAAGTGGTCATGTAGGTGTCACAACAAAAAGCACCCATTCCACACTGTAAAGTGGTCATGTAGGTGTCTCAACAAAAGGTACCCAGTCCACACTGTAAATTAGTCATGTGGGTGTCTCAACAAAAAGAATCCAGTCCACACTGTAAAGTAGTCGTGTAGGTATCACAGCAAAAAACACCCAGTCCACACTGTGAAGTAGCCATGTAGGTGTCACAACAAAAATCTCCCAGTTCACACTGTAAAGTGGTCATTTAGGTGTCATATCAAAGAGGAACCCAGTCCAAACTCTAAAGTAGTCATGTAGAGGTCACAATAAAAAGCACCCAGTCCACACTATAAAGTAGTCATGAAGATGTCACAACAAAAAGCACCCAGTCCACACTGTAAAGTAGTCATGTAGCTGTCACAACAAAAAGCACCCAGTCCACAGTGAAAAGTAATCATGTAGGTGTCACGACAAAAATCACCCAGTCCACACTGTAAAGTAGTCATATTGGTGTCACAACAAAAAGCAGCCAGTCCACACTGTAAAGTGGTCATTTAGGTGTCATAACAAAAAGTACCCAAACCACACTGTAAAGTGGTAATGTAGGTGTCACAACAAAAAGCACCCAGTCCACACTATAAAGTGGTCATGTATGTATCACAATAAAAAGTACCCTCCACACTGTAAAGTGGTCATGTAGCTATCCCAACAAAAAGTACCCAGTACACACTGTAAAGTAGTCATGTAGGTGTCACAACAAAAAGTACACAGTCCACACTGTAAAGTGGTCATGTAGGTGCCAAAACAAAAAAGTACCCAGTCCACACTGTAAAGTGGTAATGCAGGTGTCACAACAAGAAGTACCCAGTCCACACTGTAAAGTGGTCATGTAGGTGCCAAAACAAAAATGTACCCAGTCCACACTGTAAAGTCGTCATGTAAGTGTCACAACAAAAAGCACCCAGTCCTCACTGTAAAGTGGTCATGTAGGTGTCACAACAAAAAGCACCCTTTCCACACTGTAAAGTGGTCATGTAGGTGTCTCAACAAAAAGTACCCAATCCATACTGTAAAGTAGTCATGTAGGTGTCACAACAAAAAGCACCCAGTCTACACTGTAAAGTGTTCATGTAGGTGTCACAACAAAAAGGACCCAGTCCACACTGTAAAGTAGTCTTGTAGGTGTCACAACAAAAATTACCCAGTCCCCACTGTAAAGTGGTCATGTAGGTGCCAAAACAAAAATGTACCCAGTCCACACTGTAAAGTGGTCATGTAGGTGTCACAACAAAAAGTACCCAATCCACACTGTAAAGTAGTCATGTAGGTGTCACAACAAAAAGTACCCAGTCCACACTGTAAAGTGGTCATGTAGGTGTCATAACAATAAGTAGCCAGTTCACACTATAAAGTATTCATGTAGGTCTCACAATAAAAAGCACCCAGACCACACTGTAAAGTGGTCACGTAGGTGTCACAACAAAAAGCACCCAGTCCACACTCTAAAGTAGTCATGTAGGTGTCACAACAAAAAGCACCCAGTCCACACTGTAAAGTGGTCATGTAGCTATCCCAACAAAAAGTACCCAGTCCACACTGTAAAGTAGTCATGTAGGTGTCACAACAAAAAGTACCCAGTCCACACTGTAAAGTGGTCATGTAGGTGCCAAAACAAAAAAGTACCCAGTCCACACTGTAAAGTCGTCATGTAGGTGTCACAACAAAAATCACCCGGTCCACACTGTAACGTGGTCTTGAAGGTGTCACAACAAAAAGCACCCAGTCCACACTGTAAAGTGGTCATGTAGGTGTCACAACAAAAGCACCCAGTCCACACTGTAAAGTAGTCATGTAAGCGTCACAACAAAAAGCACCCAGTCCACACTGTAAAGTGGTCATGTAGGTGCCAAAACAAAAAAGTACCCAGTCCACACTCTAAAGTAGTCGTGTAGAAATCACACCAAAAAACACCCAGTCCACACTGTAAAGTCGTCATGTATGTGTCACAACAAAAAGCACCCAGTCCACACTGTATCGTGGTCATGTAGGTGTCACAACAAAAAGCACCCAGTCCACACTGTAAAGTGGTCATGTAGGTGTCACAACAAAAGCACCCAGCCCACACTGTAAAGTGGTCATGTAGGTGTCACAGCAAGAAGTACCCAATCCACACTGTAAAGTAGACATGTAGGCGTCACAACAAAAAGCACCCAGTCCACTCTATAAAGTGGTCATGTAGGTGTCACAATAAGAAGTACACAGTCCACACTGTAAAGTGGTCATGTAGAGGTCACAATAAAAAGCACCCAGTCCACACTATAAAGTAGTCATGAAGATGTCACAACAAAAAGCACCCAGTCCACACTGTAAAGTAGTCATGTAGCTGTCACAACAAAAAGCACCCAATCCACACTGAAAGGTAATCATGTAGGTGTCACAACAAAAATCACCCAGTCCACACTGTAAAGTAGACATGTTGTTGTCACAACAAAAAGCAGCTAGTCCACACTGTAAAGTGGTCATTTAGGTGTCATAACAAAAAGTACCCAAACCACACTGTAAGGTGGTCATGTAGGTGTCACAACAAAAAGCACCCAGTCACACTGTAAAGTGGTCATGTAGGTGTCACAACAGAAATACCCAGTCCACACTGTAAAGTGGTAATGTAGGTGTCACAACAAAAAGCACCCAGTCCACATTGTAAATGATCATGTAGGAGACACAACAAAAAGTACCCAGTCCACACTGTAAAGTGGTCATATAGGTGTCATAACAAAAAGTACCCAAACCACACTGTAAGGTGGTCATGTAGTTGTCACAACAAAAAGCACCCAGTCACACTGTAAAGTAGTCATGTAGGTGTCACAACCAAAAGCACCCTGTCCACACTGTAAAATAGTCATGTAGGTGTCACAATAAAAAGTACTCTCCACACTGTAAAGTGGTCATGTAGGTGTCACAACAAAAAGCACCCAGTCCACACTATAAAGTAGTCATGAAGATGTCACAACAAAAAGCACCCAGTCCACACTGTAAAGTAGTCATGTTTGTGTCACAACAAAAAGCAGCCAGTCCACACTCTAAAGTAGTCATGTAGGTGTCACAACAAAAAGCACCCAGTCCACATGTAAAGTGGTCATCTAGGTGTAACAACAAAGAGCACCCAGTCCACACTGTAAAGTAGTCATGTAGGTGTAACTACAAAAAGCACCCAGTCCACACTGTAAAGTGGTCATGTAGCTATCCCAACAAAAAGTACCCAGTCCACACTGTAAAGTGGTCATGTATGTGCCAAAACAAAAAAGTACCCAGTCCACACTGTAAAGTCGTCATGTAGGTGTCACAACAAAAAGCACCCAGTCCACACTGTAAAGTGGTCATGTAGGTGTCACAACAAAAGCACCCAGCCCACACTGTAAAGTGGTCATGTAGGTGTCACAACAAAAAGTACCCAGTCCACACTGTAAAGTAGTCATGTAAGCGTCACAACAAAAAGCACCCAGTCCACACTATAAAGTGGTCATGTAGGTTTCACAATAAAAAGTACCCAGTCCACACTGTAAACTAGTCATGTAGCTGTCACAACAAAAAGCACCCAGTCCACCCTGTAAAGTGGACATGTAGGTGCCAAAACAAACAAGTACCCAGTCCACACTCTAAAGTAGTCGTGTAGAAATCACACCAAAAAACACCCAGTCCACACTGTAAAGTCGTCATGTAGGTGTTACAACAAAAAGCACCCAGTCCACACTGTAACGTGGTCATGTAGGTGTCACAACAAAAAGCACCCAGTCCTTACTGTAAAGTGGTCATGTAGGTGTCACAACAAAAGCACCCAGCCCACACTATAAAGTGGTCACGTAGGTGTCACAACAAAAAGTACCCAGTCCACACTGTAAAGTAGTCATGTAAGTGTCTCAACAGAAAGTACCCAGTCCACACTGTAAAGTGGTAATGTAGGTGTCACAACAAAAAGCACCCAGTCCACACTGTAAATGATCATGTAGGAGACACAACAAAAAGTACCCAGTCCACACTGTAAAGTGGTCATTTAGGTGTCATAACAAAAAGCACCCAGTCCAAACTGTAAAGTAGTCATGTAGATGTCACAACCAAAAGCACCCTGTCCACACTGTAAAATAGTCATGTAGGTGACACAAGAAAAAGCACCCAGTCCACACTGTAAAGTAGTCATGTAGGTGTCACAACAAAAAGCACCCAGTCCACACTGTAAAGTGGTCATTTATGTGTCACAACAAAAAGTACCCAGTCCACACTGTAAAGTGGTCATGTAGGTGTCTCAACAAAAAGGAACCCAATCCACACTGTAAAGTAGTCATGTAGGTGTCAAAACAAAAATCACCCAATCCACACTGTAAAGTGGTCATGTAGATGTCACAACAAAAGCACCCAGTCCACACTTTAAAGTGGTCATGTAGGTGTCACAACAAAAAGTACCCAGTCCACACTGTAAAGTATCATGTAGGCGTCACAACAAAAAGCACCTGGTCCACACTGTAAAGTGGTCATGTAGGTGTCACAACAAAATGTACCCAGTCCACACTGTAGAGTAGTCATGTAGGTGTCACAACAAAAAGTACCCAGTCCACACCGTAAAGTGGTCATGTAGGTGCACAACAAACAGTACCCAGTTCACACTGTAAAGTAGTCATGTAGGTGTCACAATAAAAAGTACCCAGTCCACACTGTAAAGTGGGCATGTAGGTGTCACAACAAAACGCACCCAGTCCACACTGTAAAGTGGTCATGTAGGTGTCTCAACAAAAAGTACCCAGTCCACACTGTAAAGTAGCCATGTAGGTGTCACAACAAAAATCACCCAGTCCACACTGTAAAGTGGGCATTTAGGTGTCATCAAAGAGGAACCCAGTCCAAACTGTAAAGTAGTCATGTAGAGGTCACAACAAAAAGCACCCAGTCCACACTATAAAGTAGTCATGAAGATGTCACAACAAAAAGCACCGAGTCCACACTGTAAAGTAGTCATGTAGGTGTCACAACAAAAAGCACCCAGTCCACACTGAAAAGTAATCATGTAGGCGTCACAACAAAAATCACCCAGTCCACACTGTAAAGTAGTCATGTTGGTGTCACAACAAAAAGCAGCCAGTCCACACTGTAAAGTGGTCATTTAGGTGGTATAACAAAAAGTACCCAAACCACACTGTAAGGTGGTCATGTAGGTGTCACAACAAAAAGCACCCAGTCACACTGTAAAGTAGTCATGTAGGTGTCACAACCAAAAGCACCCTGTCCACACTGTAAAATAGTCATGTAGGTGACATAAGAAAAAGCACCCAGTCCACACTGTAAAGTAGTCATGTAGGTGTCACAACAAAAGCACCCAGTCCACACTGCAAAGTGGTCATGTAGCTATCCCAACAAAAAGTACCCAGTCCACACTGTAAAGTGGTCATGTATGTGCCAAAACAAAAAAGTACCCAGTCCACACTGTAAAGTCGTCATGTAGGTGTCACAACAAAAAGCACCCAGTCCACACTGTAAAGTGGTCATGTAGGTGTCACAACAAAAGCACCCAGCCCACAATGTAAAGTGGTCATGTAGGTGTCACAACAAAAAGTACCCAGTCCACACTGTAAAGTAGTCATGTAAGCGCCACAACAAAAAGCACCCAGTCCACACTATAAAGTGGTCATGTAGGTTTCACAATAAAAAGTACCCAGTCCACACTGTAAACTAGTCATGTAGCTGTCACAACAAAAAGCACCCAGTCCACACTGTAAAGTAGTCATGTTGGTGTCACAACAAAAAGCAGCCAGTCCACACTGTAAATTGGTCATTTAGGTGTCATAACAAAAAGTACCCAAACCACACTGTAAGGTGGTCATGTAGGTGTCACAACGAAAAGCACCCAGTCACACTGTAAAGTGGTCATGTAGGTGTCACGACAAAAAGGACCCAGTCCACACTGTAAAGTGGTCATGTATGTGTCACAACAGAAAGTACCCAGTCCACACTGTAAAGTGGTAACGTAGGTGTCACAACAAAAAGCACCCAGTCCACACTGTAAATGATCATGTAGAAATCACAACAAAAAGTACCCAGTCCACACTGTAAAGTGGTCATTTAGGTGTCATAACAAAAGTACCCAAACCACACTGTAAGATGGTCATGTAGGTGTCACAACAAAAAGCACCCTGTCACACTGTAAAGTAGTAATGTAGGTGTCACAACCAAAAGCACACTGTCCACACTGTAAAATAGTCATGTAGGTGACACAGAAAAAAGCACCCAGTCCACACTGTAAAGTAGTCATGTAGGTGTCACAACAAAAGTACCCAGTCCACACTGCAAAGTGGTCATGTAGGTGTCACAACAAAAAGTACCCAGTCCACACTGTAAAGTAGTCATGTAGGCGTCACAACAAAAAGCACCCAGCCCACACTATAAAGTGGTCATGTAGGTGTCACAATAGAAAGTACCCTCCACACTGTAAAGTGGTCATGTAGGTGTCACAACAAAAAGCACCCATTCCACACTGTAAAGTGGTCATGTAGGTGTCTCAACAAAAAGTACCCAGTCCACACTGTAAAGTAGTCATGTGGGTGTCTCAACAAAAAGTACCCAGTCCACACTGTAAAGTAGTCGTGTAGGTATGACAGCAAAAAACACCCAGTCCACACTGTAAAGTAGCCATGTAGGTGTCACAACAAAAGTCTCCCAGTTCACACTGTAAAGTGGTCATTTAGGTGTCATATCAAAGAGGAACCCAGTCCAAACTGTAAAGTAGTCATGTAGAGGTCACAATAAAAAGCACCCAGTCCACACTATAAAGTAGTCATGAAGATGTCACAACAAAAAGCACCCAGTCCACACTGTAAAGTAGTCATGTAGCTGTCACAACAAAAAGCACCCAGTCCACAGTGAAAAGTAATCATGTAGGTGTCACAACAAAAATCACCCAGTCCACACTGTAAAGTAGTCATATTGGTGTCACAACAAAAAGCAGCCAGTCCACACTGTAACGTGGTCATTTAGGTGTCATAACAAAAAGTACCCAAACCACACTGTAAGGTTGTCATGTAGGTGTCACAACAAAAAGCACCCAGTCCACACTGTAAAGTAGTCATGTAGGTGTCACAACAAAAAGCACCCAGTCCACACTGTAAAGTGGTCATGTAGGTGTCACAACAAAAGCACCCAGCCCACACTGTAAAGTAGTCATGTAGATGTCACAACCAAAAGCACCCTGTCCACACTGTAAAATAGTCATGTAGGTGACACAAGAAAAAGCACCCAGTCCACACTGTAAAGTAGTCATGTAGGTGTCACAACAAAAAGCACCCAGTCCACACTGTAAAGTGGTCATTTATGTGTCACAACAAAAAGTACCCAGTCCACACTGTAAAGTGGTCATGTAGGTGTCTCAACAAAAAGGAACCCAATCCACACTGTAAAGTAGTCATGTAGGTGTCAAAACAAAAATCACCCAGTCCACACTGTAAAGTGGTCATGTAGATGTCACAACAAAAGCACCCAGTCCACACTTTAAAGTGGTCATGTAGGTGTCACAACAAAAAGTACCCAGTCCACACTGTAAAGTATCATGTAGGCGTCACAACAAAAAGCACCTGGTCCACACTGTAAAGTGGTCATGTAGGTGTCACAACAAAATGTACCCAGTCCACACTGTAGAGTAGTCATGTAGGTGTCACAACAAAAAGTACCCAGTCCACACCGTAAAGTGTTCATGTAGGTGCACAACAAACAGTACCCAGTTCACACTGTAAAGTAGTCATGTAGGTGTCACAATAAAAGGTACCCAGTCCACACTGTAAAGTGGGCATGTAGGTGTCACAACAAAACGCACCCAGTCCACACTGTAAAGTGGTCATGTAGGTGTCTCAACAAAAAGTACCCAGTCCACACTGTAACGTAGCCATGTAGGTGTCACAACAAAAATCACCCAGTCCACACTGTAAAGTGGGCATTTAGGTGTCATATCAAAGAGGAACCCAGTCCAAACTGTAAAGTAGTCATGTAGAGGTCACAACAAAAAGCACCCAGTCCACACTATAAAGTAGTCATGAAGATGTCACAACAAAAGCACCCAGTCGACACTGCAAAGTGGTCATGTAGGTGTCACAACAAAAAGTACCCAGTCCACACTGTAAAGTAGTCATGTAAGCGTCACAACAAAAAGCACCCAGTCCACACTATAAAGTTGTCATGTAGGTGTCACAATAAAAAGTACCCTCCACACTGTAAAGTGTTCATGTAGGTGTCACAACAAAAAGTACCCAGTCCACACTGTAAAGTAGTCATGTGGGTGTCTCAACAAAAAGTACCCAGTCCACACTGTAAAGTAGTCGTGTAGGTATCACAGCAAAAAACACCCAGTCCACACTGTAAAGTAGCCATGTAGGTGTCACAACAAAAATCACCCAGTCCACACTGTAAAGTGGTGATTTAGGTGTCATATCAAAGAGGAACCGAGTCCAAACTGTAAAGTAGTCATGTAGAGGTCACAACAAAAAGCACACAGTCCACACTATAAAGTAGTCATGAAGATGTCACAACAAAAAGCACCCAGTCCACACTGTAAAGTAGTCATGTTGGTGTCACAACAAAAAGCAGCCAGTCCACACTCTAAAGTAGTCATGTAGGTGTCACAACAAAAAGCACCCAGTCCACACTGTAAAGTGGTCATCTAGGTGTCACAACAAAGAGCACCCAGTCCACAGTGTAAAGTAGTCATGTAGGTGTCACTACAAAAAGCACCCAGTCCACACTGTAAAGTAGTCATGTAGGTGTCACAACAAAAGCACCCAGTCCACACTGCAAAGTGGTCATGTAGCTATCCCAACAAAAAGTACCCAGTCCACACTGTAAAGTGGTCATGTATGTGCCAAAACAAAAAAGTACCCAGTCCACACTGTAAAGTCGTCATGTAGCTATCCCAACAAAAAGTACCCAGTCCACACTGTAAAGTAGTCATGTAGGTGTCACAACAAAAAGTACCCAGTCCACACAGTAAAGTGGTCATGTAGGTGCAAAAACAAAAGAGTACCCAGTCCACACTGTAAAGTCGTCATGTAGGTGTCACAACAAAAAGCACCCAGTCCACACTGTAACATGGTCATGTAGGTGTCACAACAAAAAGCACCCAGTCCACACTGTAAAGTGGTCATGTAGGTGTCACAACAAAAGCACCCAGCCCACACTGTAAAGTGGTCATGTAGGTGTCACAACAAAACGTACCCAGTCCACACTGTAAACTAGTCATGTAGGTGTCACAACAAAAAGCACCCAGTCCACACTGTAAAGTGGACATGTAGGTGCCAAAACAAAAAAGTACCCAGTCCACACTCTAAAGTAGTCGTGTAGAAATCACACCAAAAAACACCCAGTCCACACTGTAAAGTGGTCATTTAGGTGTCATAACAAAAGTACCCAAACCACACTGTAAGATGGTCATGTAGGTGTCACAACAAAAAGCACCCTGTCACACTGTAAAGTAGTCATGTAGGTGTCACAACCAAAAGCACACTGTCCACACTGTAAAATAGTCATGTAGGTGACACAAGAAAAAGCACCCAGTCCACACTGTAAAGTAGTCATGTAGGTGTCACAACAAAAAGCACCCAGCCCGCACTATAAAGTGGTCATGTAGGTGTCACAATAGAAAGTACCCTCCACACTGTAAAGTGGTCATGTAGGTGTCACAACAAAAAGCACCCATTCCACACTGTAAAGTGGTCATGTAGGTGTCTCAACAAAAAGTACCCAGTCCACACTATAAAGTGGTCATGTAGGTTTCACAATAAAAAGTACCCAGTCCACACTGTAAACTAGTCATGTAGCTGTCACAACAAAAAGCACCCAGTCCACCCTGTAAAGTGGACATGTAGGTGCCAAAACAAAAAAGTACCCAGTCCACACTCTAAAGCAGTCGTGTAGAAATCACACCAAAAAACACCCAGTCCACACTGTAAAGTCGTCATGTAGGTGTTACAACAAAAAGCACCCAGTCCACACTGTAACGTGGTCATGTAGGTGTCACAACAAAAAGCATCCAGTCCTTACTGTAAAGTGGTCATGTAGGCGTCACGACAAAAAGCACCCAGTCCACACTATAAAGTGGTCACGTAGGTGTCACAACAAAAAGTACCCAGTCCAAACTGTAAAGTATTCATGTAGAGGTCACAACAACAAGCACCCAGTCCACACTATAAAGTAGTCATGAAGATGTCACAACAAAAAGCACCCAGTCCACACTGTAAAGTAGTCATGTAGCTGTCACAACAAAAAGCACCCAGTCCACACTGAAAAGTAATCATGTAGGTGTCACAACAAAAATCACCCAGTCCACACTGTAAAGTAGTCATGTTGGTGTCACAACAAAAAGCAGCCAGTCCACACTGTAAATTGGTCATTTAGGTGTCATAACAAAAAGTACCCAAACCACACTGTAAGGTGGTCATGTAGGTGTCACAACGAAAAGCACCCAGTCACACTGTAAAGTGGTCATGTAGGTGTCACGACAAAAAGGACCCAGTCCACACTGTAAAGTGGTCATGTATGTGTCACAACAGAAAGTACCCAGTCCACACTGTAAAGTGGTAACGTAGGTGTCACAACAAAAAGCACCCAGTCCACACCGTAAATGATCATGTAGAAATCACAACAAAAAGTACCCAGTCCACACTGTAAAGTGGTCATTTA
Organism: Eledone cirrhosa; assembly: GCA_964016885.1. Lineage (NCBI taxonomy): Eukaryota > Metazoa > Mollusca > Cephalopoda > Octopoda > Eledonidae > Eledone > Eledone cirrhosa. The sequence continues at coordinate 29,001,501 of OZ024744.1, forward strand.
GGTGTCATAACAAAAGTACCCAAACCACACTGTAAGATGGTCATGTAGGTGTCACAACAAAAAGCACCCTGTCACACTGTAAGGTAGTCATGTAGGTGTCACAACCAAAAGCACACTGTCCACACTGTAAAATAGTCATGTAGGTGACACAAGAAAAAGCACCCAGTCCACACTGTAAAGTAGTCATGTAGGTGTCACAACAAAAGTACCCAGTCCACACTGCAAAGTGGTCATGTAGGTGTCACAACAAAAAGTACCCAGTCCACACTGTAAAGTAGTCATGTAGGCGTCACAACAAAAAGCACCCAGCCCACACTATAAAGTGGTCATGTAGGTGTCACAATAGAAAGTACCCTCCACACTGTAAAGTGGTCATGTAGGTGTCACAACAAAAAGCACCCATTCCACACTGTAAAGTGGTCATGTAGGTGTCTCAACAAAAAGTACCCAGTCCACACTGTAAAGTAGTCATGTGGGTGTCTCAACAAAAAGTACCCAGTCCACACTGTAAAGTAGTCGTGTAGGTATGACAGCAAAAAACACCCAGTCCACACTGTAAAGTAGCCATGTAGGTGTCACAACAAAAGTCTCCCAGTTCACACTGTAAAGTGGTCATTTAGGTGTCATATCAAAGAGGAACCCAGTCCAAACTGTAAAGTAGTCATGTAGAGGTCACAATAAAAAGCACCCAGTCCACACTATAAAGTAGTCATGAAGATGTCACAACAAAAAGCACCCAGTCCACACTGTAAAGTAGTCATGTAGCTGTCACAACAAAAAGCACCCAGTCCACAGTGAAAAGTAATCATGTAGGTGTCACAACAAAAATCACCCAGTCCACACTGTAAAGTAGTCATATTGGTGTCACAACAAAAAGCAGCCAGTCCACACTGTAAAGTGGTCATTTAGGTGTCATAACAAAAAGTACCCAAACCACACTGTAAGGTTGTCATGTAGGTGTCACAACAAAAAGCACCCAGTCCACACTGTAAAGTGGTCATGTAGGTGTCACAACAGAAAGTACCCAGTCCACACTGTAAAGTGGTAATGTAGGTGTCACAACAAAAAGCACCCAGTCCACACTGTAAATGATCATGTAGGAGACACAACAAAAAGTACCCAGTCCACACTGTAAAGTGGTCATTTAGGTGTCATAACAAAAAGCACCCAGTCCAAACTGTAAAGTAGTCATGTAGATGTCACAACCAAAAGCACCCTGTCCACACTGTAAAATAGTCATGTAGGTGACACAAGAAAAAGCACCCAGTCCACACTGTAAAGTAGTCATGTAGGTGTCAGAACAAAAGCACCCAGTCGACACTGCAAAGTGGTCATGTAGGTGTCACAACAAAAAGTACCCAGTCCACACTGTAAAGTAGTCATGTAAGCGTCACAACAAAAAGCACCCAGTCCACACTATAAAGTTGTCATGTAGGTGTCACAATAAAAAGTACCCTCCACACTGTAAAGTGTTCATGTAGGTGTCACAACAAAAAGTACCCAGTCCACACTGTAAAGTAGTCATGTGGGTGTCTCAACAAAAAGTACCCAGTCCACACTGTAAAGTAGTCGTGTAGGTATCACAGCAAAAAACACCCAGTCCACACTGTAAAGTAGCCATGTAGGTGTCACAACAAAAATCACCCAGTCCACACTGTAAAGTGGTGATTTAGGTGTCATATCAAAGAGGAACCGAGTCCAAACTGTAAAGTAGTCATGTAGAGGTCACAACAAAAAGCACCCAGTCCACACTATAAAGTAGTCATGAAGATGTCACAACAAAAAGCACCCAGTCCACACTGTAAAGTAGTCATGTTGGTGTCACAACAAAAAGCAGCCAGTCCACACTCTAAAGTAGTCATGTAGGTGTCACAACAAAAAGCACCCAGTCCACACTGTAAAGTGGTCATCTAGGTGTCACAACAAAGAGCACCCAGTCCACAGTGTAAAGTAGTCATGTAGGTGTCACAACAAAACGTACCCAGTCCACACTGTAAACTAGTCATGTAGGTGTCACAACAAAAAGCACCCAGTCCACACTGTAAAGTGGACATGTAGGTGCCAAAACAAAAAAGTACCCAGTCCACACTCTAAAGTAGTCGTGTAGAAATCACACCAAAAAACACCCAGTCCACACTGTAAAGTCGTCATGTAGGTGTCACAATGAAAAGCACCCAGTCCACACTGTAAATGATCATGTAGAAATCACAACAAAAAGTACCCAGTCCACACTGTAAAGTGGTCATTTAGGTGTCATAACAAAAGTACCCAAACCACACTGTAAGATGGTCATGTAGGTGTCACAACAAAAAGCACCCTGTCACACTGTAAAGTAGTCATGTAGGTGTCACAACCAAAAGCACACTGTCCACACTGTAAAATAGTCATGTAGGTGACACAAGAAAAAGCACCCAGTCCACACTGTAAAGTAGTCATGTAGGTGTCACAACAAAAGTACCCAGTCCACACTGCAAAGTGGTCATGTAGGTGTCACAACAAAAAGTACCCAGTCCACACTGTAAAGTAGTCATGTAGGCGTCACAACAAAAAGCACCCAGCCCACACTATAAAGTGGACATGTAGGTGTCACAATAGAAAGTACCCTCCACACTGTAAAGTGGTCATGTAGGTGTCACAACAAAAAGCACCCATTCCACACTGTAAAGTGGTCATGTAGGTGTCTCAACAAAAAGTACCCAGTCCACACTGTAAAGTAGTCATGTGGGTGTCTCAACAAAAAGTACCCAGTCCACACTGTAAAGTAGTCGTGTAGGTATGACAGCAAAAAACACCCAGTCCACACTGTAAAGTAGCCATGTAGGTGTCACAACAAAAGTCTCCCAGTTCACACTGTAAAGTGGTCATTTAGGTGTCATATCAAAGAGGAACCCAGTCCAAACTGTAAAGTAGTCATTTAGAGGTCACAATAAAAAGCACCCAGTCCACACTATAAAGTAGTCATGAAGATGTCACAACAAAAAGCACCCAGTCCACACTGTAAAGTAGTCATGTAGGTGTCACAACAAAAAGCACCCAGTCCACACTGAAAAGTAATTATGTAGGCGTCACAACAAAAATCACCCAGTCCACACTGTAAAGTAGTCATGTTGGTGTCACAACAAAAAGCAGCCAGTCCACACTGTAAAGTGGTCATTTAGGTGTCATAACAAAAAGTACCCAAACCACACTGTAAGGTGGTCATGTAGGTGTCACAACAAAAAGCACCCAGTCACACTGTAAAGTAGTCATGTAGGTGTCACAACCAAAAGCACCCTGTCCACACTGTAAAATAGTCATGTAGGTGACATAAGAAAAAGCACCCAGTCCACACTGTAAAGTAGTCATGTAGGTGTCACAACAAAAGCACCCAGTCCACACTGCAAAGTGGTCATGTAGCTATCCCAACGTAAAGTACCCAGTCCACACTGTAAAGTGGTCATGTATGTGCCAAAACAAAAAAGTACCCAGTCCACACTGTAAAGTCGTCATGTAGGTGTCACAACAAAAAGCACCCAGTCCACACTGTAAAGTGGTCATGTAGGTGACACAACAAAAGCACCCAGCCCACACTGTAAAGTGGTCATGTAGGTGTCACAACAAAAAGTACCCAGTCCACACTGTAAAGTAGTCATGTAAGCGTCACAACAAAAAGCACCCAGTCCACACTATAAAGTGGTCATGTACGTTTCACAATAAAAAGTACCCAGTCCACACTGTAAACTAGTCATGTAGCTGTCACAACAAAAAGCACCCAGTCCACCCTGTAAAGTGGACATGTAGGTGCCAAAACAAAAAAGTACCCAGTCCACACTCTAAAGTAGTCGTGTAGAAATCACACCAAAAAACACCCAGTCCACACTGTAAAGTCGTCATGTAGGTGTTACAACAAAAAGCACCCAGTCCACACTGTAACGTGGTCATGTAGGTGTCACAACAAAAAGCACCCAGTCCTTACTGTAAAGTGGTCATGTAGGCGTCACGACAAAAAGCACCCAGTCCACACTATAAAGTGGTCACGTAGGTGTCACAACAAAAAGTACCCAGTCCAAACTGTAAAGTATTCATGTAGAGGTCACAACAACAAGCACCCAGTCCACACTATAAAGTAGTCATGAAGATGTCACAACAAAAAGCACCCAGTCCACACTGTAAAGTAGTCATGTAGCTGTCACAACAAAAAGCACCCAGTCCACACTGAAAAGTAATCATGTAGGTGTCACAACAAAAATCACCCAGTCCACACTGTAAAGTAGTCATGTTGGTGTCACAACAAAAAGCAGCCAGTCCACACTGTAAATTGGTCATTTAGGTGTCATAACAAAAAGTACCCAAACCACACTGTAAGGTGGTCATGTAGGTGTCACAACGAAAAGCACCCAGTCACACTGTAAAGTGGTCATGTAGGTGTCACGACAAAAAGGACCCAGTCCACACTGTAAAGTGGTCATGTATGTGTCACAACAGAAAGTACCCAGTCCACACTGTAAAGTGGTAACGTAGGTGTCACAACAAAAAACACCCAGTCCACACTGTAAATGATCATGTAGAAATCACAACAAAAAGTACCCAGTCCACACTGTAAAGTGGTCATTTAGGTGTCATAACAAAAGTACCCAAACCACACTGTAAGATGGTCATGTAGGTGTCACAACAAAAAGCACCCTGTCACACTGTAAAGTAGTCATGTAGGTGTCACAACCAAAAGCACACTGTCCACACTGTAAAATAGTCATGTAGGTGACACAAGAAAAAGCACCCAGTCCACACTGTAAAGTGGTCATGTAGGTGTCACAACAAAAGTACCCAGTCTACACTGCAAAGTGGTCATGTAGGTGTCACAACCAAAAGTACCCAGTCCACACTGTAAAGTAGTCATGTAGGCGTCACAACAAAAAGCACCCAGCCCACACTATAAAGTGGTCATGTAGGTGTCACAATAGAAAGTACCCTCCACACTGTAAAGTGGTCATGTAGGTGTCACAACAAAAAGCACCCATTCCACACTGTAAAGTGGTCATGTAGGTGTCTCAACAAAAAGTACCCAGTCCACACTGTAAAGTAGTCATGTGGGTGTCTCAACAAAAAGTACCCAGTCCACACTGTAAAGTAGTCGTGTAGGTATGACAGCAAAAAACACCCAGTCCACACTGTAAAGTAGCCATGTAGGTGTCACAACAAAAGTCTCCCAGTTCACACTGTAAAGTGGTCATTTAGGTGTCATATCAAAGAGGAACCCAGTCCAAACTGTAAAGTAGTCATGTAGAGGTCACAATAAAAAGCACCCAGTCCACACTATAAAGTAGTCATGAAGATGTCACAACAAAAAGCACCCAGTCCACACTGTAAAGTAGTCATGTAGCTGTCACGACAAAAAGCACCCAGTCCACAGTGAAAAGTAATCATGTAGGTGTCACAACAAAAATCACCCAGTCCACACTGTAAAGTAGTCATATTGGTGTCACAACAAAAAGCAGCCAGTCCACACTGTAAAGTGTTCATTTAGGTGTCATAACAAAAAGTACCCAAACCACACTGTAAGGTTGTCATGTAGGTGTCACAACTGAAAGTACCCAGTCCACACTGTAAAGTGGTAATGTAGGTGTCACAACAAAAAGCACCCAGTCCACACTGTAAATGATCATGTAGGAGACACAACAAAAAGTACCCAGTCCACACTGTAAAGTGGTCGTTTAGGTGTCATAACAAAAAGCACCCAGTCCAAACTGTAAAGTAGTCATGTAGATGTCACAACCAAAAGCACCCTGTCCACACTGTAAAATAGTCATGTAGGTGACACAAGAAAAAGCACCCAGTCCACACTGTAAAGTAGTCATGTAGGTGTCACAACAAAAGCACCCAGTCGACACTGCAAAGTGGTTATGTAGGTGTCACAACAAAAAGTACCCAGTCCACACTGTAAAGTAGTCATGTAAGCGTCACAACAAAAAGCACCCAGTCCACACTATAAAGTTGTCATGTAGCTGTCACAATAAAAAGTACCCTCCACACTGTAAAGTGTTCATGTAGGTGTCACAACAAAAAGTACCCAGTCCACACTGTAAAGTAGTCATGTGGGTGTCTCAACAAAATGTACCCAGTCCACACTGTAAAGTAGTCGTGTAGGTATCACAGCAAAAATCACCCAGTCCACACTGTAAAGTGGTGATTTAGGTGTCATATCAAAGAGGAACCGAGTCCAAACTGTAAAGTAGTCATGTAGAGGTCACAACAAAAAGCACACAGTCCACACTATAAAGTAGTCATGAAGATGTCACAACAAAAAGCACCCAGTCCACACTGTAAAGTAGTCATGTTGGTGTCACAACAAAAAGCAGCCAGTCCACACTCTAAAGTAGTCATGTAGGTGTCACAACAAAAAGCACCCAGTCTACACTGTAAAGTGGTCATCTAGGTGTCACAACAAAGAGCACCCAGTCCACAGTGTAAAGTAGTCATGTAGGTGTCACTACAAAAAGCACACAGTCCACACTGTAAAGTAGTCATGTAGGTGTCACAACAAAAGCACCCAGTCCACACTGCAAAGTGGTCATGTAGCTATCCCAACAAAAAGTACCCAGTCCACACTGTAAAGTGGTCATGTATGTGCCAAAACAAAAAAGTACCCAGTCCACACTGTAAAGTCGTCATGTAGCTATCCCAACAAAAAGTACCCAGTCCACACTGTAAAGTAGTCATGTAGGTGTCACAACAAAAAGTACCCAGTCCACACAGTAAAGTGGTCATGTAGGTGCAAAAACAAAAGAGTACCCAGTCCACACTGTAAAGTCGTCATGTAGGTGTCACAACAAAAAGCACCCAGTCCACACTGTAACATGGTCATGTAGGTGTCACAACAAAAAGCACCCAGTCCACACTGTAAAGTGGTCATGTAGGTGTCACAACAAAAGCACCCAGCCCACACTGTAAAGTGGTCATGTAGGTGTCACAACAAAACGTACCCAGTCCACACTGTAAACTAGTCATGTAGGTGTCACAACAAAAAGCACCCAGTCCACACTGTAAAGTGGACATGTAGGTGCCAAACCAAAAATTACCCAGTCCACACTCTAAAGTAGTCGTGTAGAAATCACGCCAAAAAACACCCAGTCCACACTGTAAAGTCGTCATGTAGGTGTCACAACAAAAAGCACCCAGTCCACACTATAAATGATCATGTAGAAATCACAACAAAAAGTACCCAGTCCACACTGTAAAGTGGTCATTTAGGTGTCATAACAAAAGTACCCAAACCACACTGTAAGATGGTCATGTAGGTGTCACAACAAAAAGCACCCTGTCACACTGTAAAGTAGTCATGTAGGTGTCACAACCAAAAGCACCCTGTCCACACTGTAAAATAGTCATGTAGGTGACATAAGAAAAAGCACCCAGTCCACACTGTAAAGTAGTCATGTAGGTGTCACAACAAAAGCACCCAGTCCACACTGCAAAGTGGTCATGTAGCTATCCCAACAAAAAGTACCCAGTCCACACTGTAAAGTGGTCATGTATGTGCCAAAACAAAAAAGTACCCAGTCCACACTGTAAAGTCGTCATGTAGGTGTCACAACAAAAAGCACCCAGTCCACACTGTAAAGTGGTCATGTAGGTGTCACAACAAAAAGTACCCAGTCCACACTGTAAAGTAGTCATGTAAGCGTCACAACAAAAAGCACCCAGTCCACACTATAAAGTGGTCATGTACGTTTCACAATAAAAAGTACCCAGTCCACACTGTAAACTAGTCATGTAGCTGTCACAACAAAAAGCACCCAGTCCACCCTGTAAAGTGGACATGTAGGTGCCAAAACAAAAAAGTACCCAGTCCACACTCTAAAGTTGTCGTGTAGAAATCACACCAAAAAACACCCAGTCCACACTGTAAAGTCGTCATGTAGGTGTTACAACAAAAAGCACCCAGTCCACACTGTAACGTGGTCATGTAGGTGTCACAACAAAAAGCACACAGTCCTTACTGTAAAGTGGTCATGTAGGCGTCACGACAAAAAGCACCCAGTCCACACTATAAAGTGGTCACGTAGGTGTCACAACAAAAATCACCCAGTCCAAACTGTAAAGTATTCATGTAGAGGTCACAACAACAAGCACCCAGTCCATACTATAAAGTAGTCATGAAGATGTCACAACAAAAAGCACCCAGTCCACACTGTAAAGTAGTCATGTAGCTGTCACAACAAAAAGCACCCAGTCCACACTGAAAAGTAATCATGTAGGTGTCACAACAAAAATCACCCAGTCCACACTGTAAAGTAGTCATGTTGGTGTCACAACAAAAAGCAGCCAGTCCACACTGTAAATTGGTCATTTAGGTGTCATAACAAAAAGAACCCAAACCACACTGTAAGGTGGTCATGTAGGTGTCACAACGAAAAGCACCCAGTCACACTGTAAAGTGGTCATGTAGGTGTCACGACAAAAAGGACCCAGTCCACACTGTAAAGTGGTCATGTATGTGTCACAACAGAAAGTACCCAGTCCACACTGTAAAGTGGTAACGTAGGTGTCACAACAAAAAGCACCCAGTCCACACTGTAAATGATCATGTAGAAATCACAACAAAAAGTACCCAGTCCACACTGTAAAGTGGTCATTTAGGTGTCATAACAAAAGTACCCAAACCACACTGTAAGATGGTCATGTAGGTGTCACAACAAAAAGCACCCTGTCACACTGTAAAGTAGTCATGTAGGTGTCACAACCAAAAGCACACTGTCCACACTGTAAAATAGTCATGTAGGTGACACAAGAAAAAGCACCCAGTCCACACTGTAAAGTAGTCATGTAGGTGTCACAACAAAAGTACCCAGTCCACACTGCAAAGTGGTCATGTAGGTGTCACAACAAAAAGTACCCAGTCCACACTGTAAAGTAGTCATGTAGGCGTCACGACAAAAAGCACCCAGCCCACACTATAAAGTGGTCATGTAGGTGTCACAATAGAAAGTACCCTCCACACTGTAAAGTGGTCATGTAGGTGTCACAACAAAAAGCACCCATTCCACACTGTAAAGTGGTCATGTAGGTGTCTCAACAAAAAGTACCCAGTCCACACTGTAAAGTAGTCATGTGGGTGTCTCAACAAAATGTACCCAGTCCACACTGTAAAGTAGTCGTGTAGGTATGACAGCAAAAAACACCCAGTCCACACTGTAAAGTAGCCATGTAGGTGTCACAACAAAAGTCTCCCAGTTCACACTGTAAAGTGGTCATTTAGGTGTCATATCAAAGAGGAACCCAGTCCAAACTGTAAAGTAGTCATGTAGAGGTCACAATAAAAAGCACCCAGTCCACACTATAAAGTAGTCATGAAGATGTCACAACAAAAAGCACCCAGTCCACACTGTAAAGTAGTCATGTAGCTGTCACAACAAAAAGCACCCAGTCCACAGTGAAAAGTAATCATGTAGGTGTCACAACAAAAATCACCCAGTCCACACTGTAAAGTAGTCATATTGGTGTCACAACAAAAAGCAGCCAGTCCACACTGTAAAGTGGTCATTTAGGTGTCATAACAAAAAGTACCCAAACCACACTGTAAGGTTGTCATGTAGGTGTCACAACAAAAAGCACCCAGTCCACACTGTAAAGTGGTCATGTAGGTGTCACAACAGAAAGTACCCAGTCCACACTGTAAAGTGGTAATGTAGGTGTCACAACAAAAAGCACCCAGTCCACACTGTAAATGATCATGTAGGAGACACAACAAAAAGTACCCAGTCCACACTGTAAAGTGGTCATTTAGGTGTCATAACAAAAAGCACCCAGTCCAAACTGTAAAGTAGTCATGTAGATGTCACAACCAAAAGCACCCTGTCCACACTGTAAAATAGTCATGTAGGTGACACAAGAAAAAGCACCCAGTCCACACTGTAAAGTAGTCATGTAGGTGTCACAACAAAAGCACCCAGTCGACACTGCAAAGTGGTTATGTAGGTGTCACAACAAAAAGTACCCAGTCCACACTGTAAAGTAGTCATGTAAGCGTCACAACAAAATGCACCCAGTCCACACTATAAAGTTGTCATGTAGGTGTCACAATAAAAAGTACCCTACACACTGTAAAGTGTTCATGTAGGTGTCACAACAAAAAGTACCCAGTCCACACTGTAAAGTAGTCATGTGGGTGTCTCAACAAAATGTACCCAGTCCACACTGTAAAGTAGTCGTGTAGGTATCACAGCAAAAAACACCCAGTCCACACTGTAAAGTAGCCATGTAGGTGTCACAAAAAAATCACCCAGTCCACACTGTAAAGTGGTGATTTAGGTGTCATATCAAAGAGGAACCGAGTCCAAACTGTAAAGTAGTCATGTAGAGGTCACAACAAAAAGCACACAGTCCACACTATAAAGTAGTCATGAAGATCTCACAACAAAAAGCACCCAGTCCACACTGTAAAGTGGTCATTTAGGTGTCATAACAAAAGTACCCAAACCACACTGTAAGATGGTCATGTAGGTGTCACAACAAAAAGCACCCTGTCACACTGTAAAGTAGTCATGTAGGTGTCACAACCAAAAGCACCCTGTCCACACTGTAAAATAGTCATGTAGGTGACATAAGAAAAAGCACCCAGTCCACACTGTAAAGTAGTCATGTAGGTGTCACAACAAAAGCACCCAGTCCACACTGCAAAGTGGTCATGTAGCTATCCCAACAAAAAGTACCCAGTCCACACTGTAAAGTGGTCATGTATGTGCCAAAACAAAAAAGTACCCAGTCCACACTGTAAAGTCGTCATGTAGCTATCCCAACAAAAAGTACCCAGTCCACACTGTAAAGTAGTCATGTAGGTGTCACAACAAAAAGTACCCAGTCCACACAGTAAAGTGGTCATGTAGGTGCAAAAACAAAAGAGTACCCAGTCCACACTGTAAAGTCGTCATGTAGGTGTCACAACAAAAAGCACCCAGTCCACACTGTAACATGGTCATGTAGGTGTCACAACAAAAAGCACCCAGTCCACACTGTAAAGTGGTCATGTAGGTGTCACAACAAAAGCACCCAGCCCACACTGTAAAGTGGTCATGTAGGTGTCACAACAAAACGTACCCAGTCCACACTGTAAACTAGTCATGTAGGTGTCACAACAAAAAGCACCCAGTCCACACTGTAAAGTGGACATGTAGGTGCCAAAACAAAAAAGTACCCAGTCCACACTCTAAAGTAGTCGTGTAGAAATCACACCAAAAAACACCCAGTCCACACTGTAAAGTCGTCATGTAGGTGTCACAACAAAAAGCACCCAGTCCACACTATAAATGATCATGTAGAAATCACAACAAAAAGTACCCAGTCCACACTGTAAAGTGGTCATTTAGGTGTCATAACAAAAGTACCCAAACCACACTGTAAGAAGGTCATGTAGGTGTCACAACAAAAAGCACCCTGTCACACTGTAAAGTAGTCATGTAGGTGTCACAACCAAAAGCACCCTGTCCACACTGTAAAATAGTCATGTAGGTGACATAAGAAAAAGCACCCAGTCCACACTGTAAAGTAGTCATGTAGGTGTCACAACAAAAGCACCCAGTCCACACTGCAAAGTGGTCATGTAGCTATCCCAACAAAAAGTACCCAGTCCACACTGTAAAGTGGTCATGTATGTGCCAAAACAAAAAAGTACCCAGTCCACACTGTAAAGTCGTCATGTAGGTGTCACAACAAAAAGCACCCAGTCCACACTGTAAAGTGGTCATGTAGATGACACAACAAAAGCACCCAGCCCACACTGTAAAGTGGTCATGTAGGTGTCACAACAAAAAGTACCCAGTCCACACTGTAAAGTAGTCATGTAAGCGTCACAACAAAAAGCACCCAGTCCACACTATAAAGTGGTCATGTACGTTTCACAATAAAAAGTACCCAGTCCACACTGTAAACTAGTCATGTAGCTGTCACAACAAAAAGCACCCAGTCCACCCTGTAAAGTGGACATGTAGGTGCCAAAACAAAAAAGTACCCAGTCCACACTCTAAAGTAGTCGTGTAGAAATCACACCAAAAAACACCCAGTCCACACTGTAAAGTTGTCATGTAGGTGTTACAACAAAAAGCACCCAGTCCACACTGTAACGTGGTCATGTAGGTGTCACAACAAAATGCACCCAGTCCTTACTGTAAAGTGGTCATGTAGGCGTCACGACAAAAAGCACCCAGTCCACACTATAAAGTGGTCACGTAGGTGTCACAACAAAAAGTACCCAGTCCAAACTGTAAAGTATTCATGTAGAGGTCACAACAACAAGCACCCAGTCCACACTATAAAGTAGTCATGAAGATGTCACAACAAAAAGCACCCAGTCCACACTGTAAAGTAGTCATGTAGCTGTCACAACAAAAAGCACCCAGTCCACACTGAAAAGTAATCATGTAGGTGTCACAACAAAAATCACCCAGTCCACACTGTAAAGTAGTCATGTTGGTGTCACAACAAAAAGCAGCCAGTCCACACTGTAAATTGGTCATTTAGGTGTCATAACAAAAAGTACCCAAACCACACTGTAAGGTGGTCATGTAGGTGTCACAACGAAAAGCACCCAGTCACACTGTAAAGTGGTCATGTAGGTTTCACGACAAAAAGGACCCAGTCCACACTGTAAAGTGGTCATGTATGTGTCACAACAAAAAGCACCCAGTCCACACTGTAAATGATCATGTAGAAATCACAACAAAAAGTACCCAGTCCACACTGTAAAGTGGTCATTTAGGTTTCATAACAAAAGTACCCAAACCACACTGTAAGATGGTCATGTAGGTGTCACAACAAAAAGCACCCTGTCACACTGTAAAGTAGTCATGTAGGTGTCACAACCAAAAGCACACTGTCCACACTGTAAAATAGTCATGTAGGTGACACAAGAAAAAGCACCCAGTCCACACTGTAAAGTAGTCATGTAGGTGTCACAACAAAAGTACCCAGTCCACACTGCAAAGTGGTCATGTAGGTGTCACAACAAAAAGTACCCAGTCCACACTGTAAAGTAGTCATGTAGGCGTCACAACAAAAAGCACCCAGCCCACACTATAAAGTGGTCATGTAGGTGTCACAATAGAAAGTACCTTCCACACTGTAAAGTGGTCATGTAGGTGTCACAACAAAAAGCACTCATTCCACACTGTAAAGTGGTCATGTAGGTGTCTCAACAAAAAGTACCCAGTCCACACTGTAAAGTAGTCATGTGGGTGTCTCAACAAAAAGTACCCAGTCCACACTGTAAAGTAGTCGTGTAGGTATGACAGCAAAAAACACCCAGTCCACACTGTAAAGTAGCCATGTAGGTGTCACAACAAAAGTCTCCCAGTTCACTCTGTAAAGTGGTCATTTAGGTGTCATATCAAAGAGGAACCCAGTCCAAACTGTAAAGTAGTCATGTAGAGGTCACAATAAAAAGCACCCAGTCCACACTATAAAGTAGTCATGAAGATGTCACAACAAAAAGCACCCAGTCCACACTGTAAAGTAGTCATGTAGCTGTCACAACAAAAAGCACCCAGTCCACAGTGAAAAGTAATCATGTAGGTGTCACAACAAAAATCACCCAGTCCACACTGTAAAGTAGTCATATTGGTGTCACAACAAAAAGCAACCAGTCCACACTGTAAGGTTGTCATGTAGGTGTCACAACAAAAAGCACCCAGTCCACACTGTAAAGTGGTCATGTAGGTGTCACAACAGAAAGTACCCAGTCCACACTGTAAAGTGGTAATGTAGGTGTCACAACAAAAAGCACCCAGTCCACACTGTAAATGATCATGTAGGAGACACAACAAAAAGTACCCAGTCCACACTGTAAAGTGGTCATTTAGGTGTCATAACAAAAAGCACCCAGTCCAAACTGTAAAGTAGTCATGTAGATGTCACAACCAAAAGCACCCTGTCCACACTGTAAAATAGTCATGTAGGTGACACAAGAAAAAGCACCCAGTCCACACTGTAAAGTAGTCATGTAGGTGTCACAACAAAAGCACCCAGTCGACACTGCAAAGTGGTTATGTAGGTGTCACAACAAAAAGTACCCAGTCCACACTGTAAAGTAGTCATGTAAGCGTCACAACAAAAAGCACCCAGTCCACACTATAAAGTTGTCATGTAGGTGTCACAATAAAAAGTACCCTCCACACTGTAAAGTGTTCATGTAGGTGTCACAACAAAAAGTACCCAGTCCACACTGTAAAGTAGTCATCTGGGTGTCTCAACAAAATGTACCCAGTCCACACTGTAAAGTAGTCGTGTAGGTATCACAGCAAAAAACACCCAGTCCACACTGTAAAGTAGCCATGTAGGTGTCACAACAAAAATCACCCAGTCCACACAGTAAAGTGGTCATGTAGGTGCAAAAACAAAAGAGTACCCAGTCCACACTGTAAAGTCGTCATGTAGGTGTCACAACAAAAAGCACCCAGTCCACACTGTAACATGGTCATGTAGGTGTCACAACAAAAAGCACCCAGTCCACACTGTAAAGTGGTCATGTAGGTGTCACAACAAAAGCACCCAGCCCACACTGTAAAGTGGTCATGTAGGTGTCACAACAAAACGTACCCAGTCCACACTGTAAACTAGTCATGTAGGTGTCACAACAAAAAGCACCCAGTCCACACTGTAAAGTGGACATGTAGGTGCCAAAACAAAAAAGTACCCAGTCCACACTCTAAAGTAGTCGTGTAGAAATCACACCAAAAAACACCCAGTCCACACTGTAAAGTCGTCATGTAGGTGTCACAACAAAAAGCACCCAGTCCACACTATAAATGATCATGTAGAAATAACAACAAAAAGTACCCAGTCCACACTGTAAAGTGGTCATTTAGGTGTCATAACAAAAGTACCCAAACCACACTGTAAGATGGTCATGTAGGTGTCACAACAAAAAGCACCCTGTCACACTGTAAAGTAGTCATGTAGGTGTCACAACCAAAAGCACCCTGTCCACACTGTAAAATAGTCATGTAGGTGACATAAGAAAAAGCACCCAGTCCACACTGTAAAGTAGTCATGTAGGTGTCACAACAAAAGCACCCAGTCCACACTGCAAAGTGGTCATGTAGCTATCCCAACAAAAAGTACCCAGTCCACACTGTAAAGTGGTCATGTATGTGCCAAAACAAAAAAGTACCCAGTCCACACTGTAAAGTCGTCATGTAGGTGTCACAACAAAAAGCACCCAGTCCACACTGTAAAGTGGTCATGTAGGTGACACAACAAAAGCACCCAGCCCACACTGTAAAGTGGTCATGTAGGTGTCACAACAAAAAGTACCCAGTCCACACTGTAAAGTAGTCATGTAAGCGTCACAACAAAAAGCACCCAGTCCACACTATAAAGTGGTCATGTACGTTTCACAATAAAAAGTACCCAGTCCACACTGTAAACTAGTCATGTAGCTGTCACAACAAAAAGCACCCAGTCCACCCTGTAAAGTGGACATGTAGGTGCCAAAACAAAAAAGTACCCAGTCCACACTCTAAAGTAGTCGTGTAGAAATCACACCAAAAAACACCCAGTCCACACTGTAAAGTCGTCATGTAGGTGTTACAACAAAAAGCACCCAGTCCACACTGTAACGTGGTCATGTAGGTGTCACAACAAAATGCACCCAGTCCTTACTGTAAAGTGGTCATGTAGGCGTCACGACAAAAAGCACCCAGTCCACACTATAAAGTGGTCACGTAGGTGTCACAACAAAAAGTACCCAGTCCAAACTGTAAAGTATTCATGTAGAGGTCACAACAACAAGCACCCAGTCCACACTATAAAGTAGTCATGAAGATGTCACAACAAAAAGCACCCAGTCCACACTGTAAAGTAGTCATGTAGCTGTCACAACAAAAAGCACCCAGTCCACACTGAAAAGTAATCATGTAGGTGTCACAACAAAAATCACCCAGTCCACACTGTAAAGTAGTCATATTGGTGTCACAACAAAAAGCAACCAGTCCACACTGTAAGGTTGTCATGTAGGTGTCACAACAAAAAGCACCCAGTCCACACTGTAAAGTGGTCATGTAGGTGTCACAACAGAAAGTACCCAGTCCACACTGTAAAGTGGTAATGTAGGTGTCACAACAAAAAGCACCCAGTCCACACTGTAAATGATCATGTAGGAGACACAACAAAAAGTACCCAGTCCACACTGTAAAGTGGTCATTTAGGTGTCATAACAAAAAGCACCCAGTCCAAACTGTAAAGTAGTCATGTAGATGTCACAACCAAAAGCACCCTGTCCACACTGTAAAATAGTCATGTAGGTGACACAAGAAAAAGCACCCAGTCCACACTGTAAAGTAGTCATGTAGGTGTCACAACAAAAGCACCCAGTCGACACTGCAAAGTGGTTATGTAGGTGTCACAACAAAAAGTACCCAGTCCACACTGTAAAGTAGTCATGTAAGCGTCACAACAAAAAGCACCCAGTCCACACTATAAAGTTGTCATGTAGGTGTCACAATAAAAAGTACCCTCCACACTGTAAAGTGTTCATGTAGGTGTCACAACAAAAAGTACCCAGTCCACACTGTAAAGTAGTCATCTGGGTGTCTCAACAAAATGTACCCAGTCCACACTGTAAAGTAGTCGTGTAGGTATCACAGCAAAAAACACCCAGTCCACACTGTAAAGTAGCCATGTAGGTGTCACAACAAAAATCACCCAGTCCACACTGTAAAGTGGTGATTTAGGTGTCATATCAAAGAGGAACCGAGTCCAAACTGTAAAGTAGTCATGTAGAGGTCACAACAAAAAGCACACAGTCCACACTATATAGTAGTCATGAAGATGTCACAACAAAAAGCACCCAGTCCACACTGTAAAGTAGTCATGTTGGTGTCACAACAAAAAGCAGCCAGTCCACACTCTAAAGTAGTCATGTAGGTGTCACAACAAAAAGCACCCAGTCCACACTGTAAAGTGGTCATCTAGGTGTCACAACAAAGAGCACCCAGTCCACAGTGTAAAGTAGTCATGTAGGTGTCACTACAAAAAGCACCCAGTCCACACTGTAAAGTAGTCATGTAGGTGTCACAACAAAAGCACCCAGTCCACACTGCAAAGTGGTCATGTAGCTATCCCAACAAAAAGTACCCAGTCCACACTGTAAAGTGGTCATGTATGTGCCAAAACAAAAAAGTACCCAGTCCACACTGTAAAGTCGTCATGTAGCTATCCCAACAAAAAGTACCCAGTCCACACTGTAAAGTAGTCATGTAGGTGTCACAACAAAAAGTACCCAGTCCACACAGTAAAGTGGTCATGTAGGTGCAAAAACAAAAGAGTACCCAGTCCACACTGTAAAGTCGTCATGTAGGTGTCACAACAAAAAGCACCCAGTCCACACTGTAACATGGTCATGTAGGTGTCACAACAAAAAGCACCCAGTCCACACTGTAAAGTGGTCATGTAGGTGTCACAACAAAAGCACCCAGCCCACACTGTAAAGTGGTCATGTAGGTGTCACAACAAAACGTACCCAGTCCACACTGTAAAGTAGTCATGTAGGCGTCACAACAAAAAGCACCCAGCCCACACTATAAAGTGGTCATGTAGGTGTCACAATAGAAAGTACCCTCCACACTGTAAAGTGGTCATGTAGGTGTCTCAACAAAAAGTACCCAGTCCACACTGTAAAGTAGTCATGTGGGTGTCTCAACAAAAAGTACCCAGTCCACACTGTAAAGTAGTCGTGTAGGTATGACAGCAAAAAACACCCAGTCCACACTGTAAAGTAGCCATGTAGGTGTCACAACAAAAGTCTCCCAGTTCACACTGTAAAGTGGTCATTTAGGTGTCATATCAAAGAGGAACCCAGTCCAAACTGTAAAGTAGTCATGTAGAGGTCACAATAAAAAGCACCCAGTCCACACTATAAAGTAGTCATGAAGATGTCACAACAAAAAGCACCCAGTCCACACTGTAAAGTAGTCATGTAGCTGTCACAACAAAAAGCACCCAGTCCACAGTGAAAAGTAATCATGTAGGTGTCACAACAAAAATCACCCAGTCCACACTGTAAAGTAATCATATTGGTGTCACAACAAAAAGCAGCCAGTCCACACTGTAAAGTGGTCATTTAGGTGTCATAACAAAAAGTACCCAAACCACACTGTAAGGTTGTCATGTAGGTGTCACAACAAAAAGCACCCAGTCCACACTGTAAAGTGGTCATGTAGGTGTCACAACAGAAAGTACCCAGTCCACATTGTAAAGTGGTAATGTAGGTGTCACAACAAAAAGCACCCAGTCCACACTGTAAATGATCATGTAGGAGACACAACAAAAAGTACCCAGTCCACACTGTAAAGTGGTCATTTAGGTGTCATAACAAAAAGCACCCAGTCCAAACTGTAAAGTAGTCATGTAGATGTCACAACCAAAAGCACCCTGTCCACACTGTAAAATAGTCATGTAGGTGACACAAGAAAAAGCACCCAGTCCACACTGTAAAGTAGTCATGTAGGTGTCACAACAAAAGCACCCAGTCGACACTGCAAAGTGGTCATGTAGGTGTCACAACAAAAAGTACCCAGTCCACACTGTAAAGTAGTCATGTAAGCGTCACAACAAAAAGCACCCAGTCCACACTATAAAGTTGTCATGTAGGTGTCACAATAAAAAGTACCCTCCACACTGTAAAGTGTTCATGTAGGTGTCACAACAAAAAGTACCCAGTCCACACTGTAAAGTAGTCATGTGGGTGTCTCAACAAAAAGTACCCAGTCCACACTGTAAAGTAGTCGTGTAGGTATCACAGCAAAAAACACCCAGTCCACACTGTAAAGTAGCCATGTAGGTGTCACAACAAAAATCACCCAGTCCACACTGTAAAGTGGTGATTTAGGTGTCATATCAAAGAGAAACCGAGTCCAAACTGTAAAGTAGTCATGTAGAGGTCACAACAAAAAGCACCCAGTCCACACTATAAAGTAGTCATGAAGATGTCACAACAAAAAGCACCCAGTCCACACTGTAAAGTAGTCATGTTGGTGTCACAACAAAAAGCAGCCAGTCCACACTCTAAAGTAGTCATGTAGGTGTCACAACAAAAAGCACCCAGTCCACACTGTAAAGTGGTCATCTAGGTGTCACAACAAAGAGCACCCAGTCCACAGTGTAAAGTGGTCATGTATGTGCCAAAACAAAAAAGTACCCAGTCCACACTGTAAAGTCGTCATGTAGCTATCCCAACAAAAAGTACCCAGTCCACACTGTAAAGTAGTCATGTAGGTGTCACAACAAAAAGTACCCAGTCCACACAGTAAAGTGGTCATGTAGGTGCAAAAACAAAAGAGTACCCAGTCCACACTGTAAAGTCGTCATGTAGGTGTCACAACAAAAAGCACCCAGTCCACACTGTAACATGGTCATGTAGGTGTCACAACAAAAAGCACCCAGTCCACACTGTAAAGTGGTCATGTAGGTGTCACAACAAAAGCACCCAGCCCACACTGTAAAGTGGTCATGTAGGTGTCACAACAAAACGTACCCAGTCCACACTGTAAACTAGTCATGTAGGTGTCACAACAAAAAGCACCCAGTCCACACTGTAAAGTGGACATGTAGGTGCCAAAACAAAAAAGTACCCAGTCCACACTCTAAAGTAGTCGTGTAGAAATCACACCAAAAAACACCCAGTCCACACTGTAAAGTCGTCATGTAGGTGTCACAACAAAAAGCACCCAGTCCACACTATAAATGATCATGTAGAAATAACAACAAAAAGTACCCAGTCCACACTGTAAAGTGGTCATTTAGGTGTCATAACAAAAGTACCCAAACCACACTGTAAGATGGTCATGTAGGTGTCACAACAAAAAGCACCCTGTCACACTGTAAAGTAGTCATGTAGGTGTCACAACCAAAAGCACCCTGTCCACACTGTAAAATAGTCATGTAGGTGACATAAGAAAAAGCACCCAGTCCACACTGTAAAGTAGTCATGTAGGTGTCACAACAAAAGCACCCAGTCCACACTGCAAAGTGGTCATGTAGCTATCCCAACAAAAAGTACCCAGTCCACACTGTAAAGTGGTCATGTATGTGCCAAAACAAAAAAGTACCCAGTCCACACTGTAAAGTCGTCATGTAGGTGTCACAACAAAAAGCACCCAGTCCACACTGTAAAGTGGTCATGTAGGTGACACAACAAAAGCACCCAGCCCACACTGTAAAGTGGTCATGTAGGTGTCACAACAAAAAGTACCCAGTCCACACTGTAAAGTAGTCATGTAAGCGTCACAACAAAAAGCACCCAGTCCACACTATAAAGTGGTCATGTACGTTTCACAATAAAAAGTACCCAGTCCACACTGTAAACTAGTCATGTAGCTGTCACAACAAAAAGCACCCAGTCCACCCTGTAAAGTGGACATGTAGGTGCCAAAACAAAAAAGTACCCAGTCCACACTCTAAAGTAGTCGTGTAGAAATCACACCAAAAAACACCCAGTCCACACTGTAAAGTCGTCATGTAGGTGTTACAACAAAAAGCACCCAGTCCACACTGTAACGTGGTCATGTAGGTGTCACAACAAAATGCACCCAGTCCTTACTGTAAAGTGGTCATGTAGGCGTCACGACAAAAAGCACCCAGTCCACACTATAAAGTGGTCACGTAGGTGTCACAACAAAAAGTACCCAGTCCAAACTGTAAAGTATTCATGTAGAGGTCACAACAACAAGCACCCAGTCCACACTATAAAGTAGTCATGAAGATGTCACAACAAAAAGCACCCAGTCCACACTGTAAAGTAGTCATGTAGCTGTCACAACAAAAAGCACCCAGTCCACACTGAAAAGTAATCATGTAGGTGTCACAACAAAAATCACCCAGTCCACACTGTAAAGTAGTCATGTTGGTGTCACAACAAAAAGCAGCCAGTCCACACTGTAAATTGGTCATTTAGGTGTCATAACAAAAAGTACCCAAACCACACTGTAAGGTGGTCATGTAGGTGTCACAACGAAAAGCACCCAGTCACACTGTAAAGTGGTCATGTAGGTTTCACGACAAAAAGGACCCAGTCCACACTGTAAAGTGGTCATGTATGTGTCACAACAGAAAGTACCCAGTCCACACTGTAAAGTGGTAACGTAGGTGTCACAACAAAAAGCACCCAGTCCACACTGTAAATGATCATGTAGAAATCACAACAAAAAGTACCCAGTCCACACTGTAAAGTGGTCATTTAGGTGTCATAACAAAAGTACCCAAACCACACTGTAAGATGGTCATGTAGGTGTCACAACAAAAAGCACCCTGTCACACTGTAAAGAAGTCATGTAGGTGTCACAACCAAAAGCACACTGTCCACACTGTAAAATAGTCATGTAGGTGACACAAGAAAAAGCACCCAGTCCACACTGTAAAGTAGTCATGTAGGTGTCACAACAAAAGTACCCAGTCCACACTGCAAAGTGGTCATGTAGGTGTCACAACAAAAAGTACCCAGTCCACACTGTAAAGTAGTCATGTAGGCGTCACAACAAAAAGCACCCAGCCCACACTATAAAGTGGTCATGTAGGTGTCACAATAGAAAGTACCCTCCACACTGTAAAGTGGTCATGTAGGTGTCACAACAAAAAGCACTCATTCCACACTGTAAAGTGGTCATGTAGGTGTCTCAACAAAAAGTACCCAGTCCACACTGTAAAGTAGTCATGTGGGTGTCTCAACAAAAAGTACCCAGTCCACACTGTAAAGTAGTCGTGTAGGTATGACAGCAAAAAACACCCAGTCCACACTGTAAAGTAGCCATGTAGGTGTCACAACAAAAGTCTCCCAGTTCACACTGTAAAGTGGTCATTTAGGTGTCATATCAAAGAGGAACCCAGTCCAAACTGTAAAGTAGTCATGTAGAGGTCACAATAAAAAGCACCCAGTCCACACTATAAAGTAGTCATGAAGATGTCACAACAAAAAGCACCCAGTCCACACTGTAAAGTAGTCATGTAGCTGTCACAACAAAAAGCACCCAGTCCACAGTGAAAAGTAATCATGTAGGTGTCACAACAAAAATCACCCAGTCCACACTGTAAAGTAGTCATATTGGTGTCACAACAAAAAGCAGCCAGTCCACACGGTAAAGTGGTCATTTAGGTGTCATAACAAAAAGTACCCAAACCACACTGTAAGGTTGTCATGTAGGTGTCACAACAAAAAGCACCCAGTCCACACTGTAAAGTGGTCATGTAGGTGTCACAACAGAAAGTACCCAGTCCACACTGTAAAGTGGTAATGTAGGTGTCACAACAAAAAGCACCCAGTCCACACTGTAAATGATCATGTAGGAGACACAACAAAAAGTACCCAGTCCACACTGTAAAGTGGTCATTTAGGTGTCATAACAAAAAGCACCCAGTCCAAACTGTAAAGTAGTCATGTAGATGTCACAACCAAAAGCACCCTGTCCACACTGTAAAATAGTCATGTAGGTGACACAAGAAAAAGCACCCAGTCCACACTGTAAAGTAGTCATGTAGGTGTCACAACAAAAGCACCCAGTCGACACTGCAAAGTGGTTATGTAGGTGTCACAACAAAAAGTACCCAGTCCACACTGTAAAGTAGTCATGTAAGCGTCACAACAAAAAGCACCCAGTCCACACTATAAAGTTGTCATGTAGGTGTCACAATAAAAAGTACCCTCCACACTGTAAAGTGTTCATGTAGGTGTCACAACAAAAAGTACCCAGTCCACACTGTAAAGTAGTCATCTGGGTGTCTCAACAAAATGTACCCAGTCCACACTGTAAAGTAGTCGTGTAGGTATCACAGCAAAAAACACCCAGTCCACACTGTAAAGTAGCCATGTAGGTGTCACAACAAAAATCACCCAGTCCACACTGTAAAGTGGTGATTTAGGTGTCATATCAAAGAGGAACCGAGTCCAAACTGTAAAGTAGTCATGTAGAGGTCACAACAAAAAGCACACAGTCCACACTATATAGTAGTCATGAAGATGTCACAACAAAAAGCACCCAGTCCACACTGTAAAGTAGTCATGTTGGTGTCACAACAAAAAGCAGCCAGTCCACACTCTAAAGTAGTCATGTAGGTGTCACAACAAAAAGCACCCAGTCCACACTGTAAAGTGGTCATCTAGGTGTCACAACAAAGAGCACCCAGTCCACAGTGTAAAGTAGTCATGTAGGTGTCACTACAAAAAGCACCCAGTCCACACTGTAAAGTAGTCATGTAGGTGTCACAACAAAAGCACCCAGTCCACACTGCAAAGTGGTCATGTAGCTATCCCAACAAAAAGTACCCAGTCCACACTGTAAAGTGGTCATGTATGTGCCAAAACAAAAAAGTACCCAGTCCACACTGTAAAGTCGTCATGTAGCTATCCCAACAAAAAGTACCCAGTCCACACTGTAAAGTAGTCATGTAGGTGTCACAACAAAAAGTACCCAGTCCACACAGTAAAGTGGTCATGTAGGTGCAAAAACAAAAGAGTACCCAGTCCACACTGTAAAGTCGTCATGTAGGTGTCACAACAAAAAGCACCCAGTCCACACTGTAACATGGTCATGTAGGTGTCACAACAAAAAGCACCCAGTCCACACTGTAAAGTGGTCATGTAGGTGTCACAACAAAAGCACCCAGCCCACACTGTAAAGTGGTCATGTAGGTGTCACAACAAAACGTACCCAGTCCACACTGTAAACTAGTCATGTAGGTGTCACAACAAAAAGCACCCAGTCCACACTGTAAAGTGGACATGTAGGTGCCAAAACAAAAAAGTACCCAGTCCACACTCTAAAGTAGTCGTGTAGAAATCACACCAAAAAACACCCAGTCCACACTGTAAAGTCGTCATGTAGGTGTCACAACAAAAAGCACCCAGTCCACACTATAAATGATCATGTAGAAATCACAACAAAAAGTACCCAGTCCACACTGTAAAGTGGTCATTTAGGTGTCATAACAAAAGTACCCAAACCACACTGTAAGATGGTCATGTAGGTGTCACAACAAAAAGCACCCTGTCACACTGTAAAGTAGTCATGTAGGTGTCACAACCAAAAGCACACTGTCCACACTGTAAAATAGTCATGTAGGTGACACAAGAAAAAGCACCCAGTCCACACTGTAAAGTAGTCATGTAGGTGTCGCAACAAAAGTACCCAGTCCACACTGCAAAGTGGTAATGTAGGTGTCACAACAAAAAGTACCCAGTCCACACTGTAAAGTAGTCATGTAGGCGTCACAACAAAAAGCACCCAGCCCACACTATAAAGTGGTCATGTAGGTGTCACAATAGAAAGTACCCTCCACACTGTAAAGTGGTCATGTAGGTGTCTCAACAAAAAGTACCCAGTCCACACTGTAAAGTAGTCATGTGGGTGTCTCAACAAAAAGTACCCAGTCCACACTGTAAAGTAGTCGTGTAGGTATGACAGCAAAAAACACCCAGTCCACACTGTAAAGTAGCCATGTAGGTGTCACAACAAAAGTCTCCCAGTTCACACTGTAAAGTGGTCATTTAGGTGTCATATCAAAGAGGAACCCAGTCCAAACTGTAAAGTAGTCATGTAGAGGTCACAATAAAAAGCACCCAGTCCACACTATAAAGTAGTCATGAAGATGTCACAACAAAAAGCACCCAGTCCACACTGTAAAGTAGTCATGTAGCTGTCACAACAAAAAGCACCCAGTCCACAGTGAAAAGTAATCATGTAGGTGTCACAACAAAAATCACCCAGTCCACACGGTAAAGTAATCATATTGGTGTCACAACAAAAAGCAGCCAGTCCACACTGTAAAGTGGTCATTTAGGTGTCATAACAAAAAGTACCCAAACCACACTGTAAGGTTGTCATGTAGGTGTCACAACAAAAAGCACCCAGTCCACACTGTAAAGTGGTCATGTAGGTGTCACAACAGAAAGTACCCAGTCCACATTGTAAAGTGGTAATGTAGGTGTCACAACAAAAAGCACCCAGTCCACACTGTAAATGATCATGTAGGAGACACAACAAAAAGTACCCAGTCCACACTGTAAAGTGGTCATTTAGGTGTCATAACAAAAGTACCCAAACCACACTGTAAGATGGTCATTTAGGTGTCATAACAAAAAGCACCCAGTCCAAACTGTAAAGTAGTCATGTAGATGTCACAACCAAAAGCACCCTCTCCACACTGTAAAATAGTCATGTAGGTGACACAAGAAAAAGCACCCAGTCCACACTGTAAAGTAGTCATGTAGGTGTCACAACAAAAGCACCCAGTCGACACTGCAAAGTGGTCATGTAGGTGTCACAACAAAAAGTACCCAGTCCACACTGTAAAGTAGTCATGTAAGCGTCACAACAAAAAGCACCCAGTCCACACTATAAAGTTGTCATGTAGGTGTCACAATAAAAAGTACCCTCCACACTGTAAAGTGTTCATGTAGGTGTCACAACAAAAAGTACCCAGTCCACACTGTAAAGTAGTCATGTGGGTGTCTCAACAAAAAGTACCCAGTCCACACTGTAAAGTAGTCGTGTAGGTATCACAGCAAAAAACACCCAGTCCACACTGTAAAGTAGCCATGTAGGTGTCACAACAAAAATCACCCAGTCCACACTGTAAAGTGGTGATTTAGGTGTCATATCAAAGAGGAACCGAGTCCAAACTGTAAAGTAGTCATGTAGAGGTCACAACAAAAAGCACCCAGTCCACACTATAAAGTAGTCATGAAGATGTCACAACAAAAAGCACCCAGTCCACACTGTAAAGTAGTCATGTTGGTGTCACAACAAAAAGCAGCCAGTCCACGCTCTAAAGTAGTCATGTAGGTGTCACAACAAAAAGCACCCAGTCCACAGTGTAAAGTGGTCATGTATGTGCCAAAACAAAAAAGTACCCAGTCCACACTGTAAAGTCGTCATGTAGCTATCCCAACAAAAAGTACCCAGTCCACACTGTAAAGTAGTCATGTAGGTGTCACAACAAAAAGTACCCAGTCCACACAGTAAAGTGGTCATGTAGGTGCAAAAACAAAAGAGTACCCAGTCCACACTGTAAAGTCGTCATGTAGGTGTCACAACAAAAAGCACCCAGTCCACACTGTAACATGGTCATGTAGGTGTCACAACAAAAAGCACCCAGTCCACACTGTAAAGTGGTCATGTAGGTGTCACAACAAAAGCACCCAGCCCACACTGTAAAGTGGTCATGTAGGTGTCACAACAAAACGTACCCAGTCCACACTGTAAACTAGTCATGTAGGTGTCACAACAAAAAGCACCCAGTCCACACTGTAAAGTGGACATGTAGGTGCCAAAACAAAAAAGTACCCAGTCCACACTCTAAAGTAGTCGTGTAGAAATCACACCAAAAAACACTCAGTCCACACTGTAAAGTCGTCATATAGGTGTCACAACAAAAAGCACCCAGTCCACACTGTAACGTGGTCATGTAGGTGTCACAACAAAAAGCACCCAGTCCACACTGTAAAGTGGTCATGTAGGTGTCACAACAAAAGCTCCCAGCCCACACTGTAAAGTGGTCATGTAAGTGTCACAACAAGAAGTACCCAATCCACACTGTAAAGTAGTCATGTAAGTGTCTCAACAAAAAGTACCCAGTCCACACTGTAAAGTAGTCGTGTAGGTATCACAGCAAAAAACACCCAGTCCACACTGTAAAGTAGCCATGTAGGTGTCACAACAAAAATATGACAGTCCACACTGTAAAGTGGTCATTTAGGTGTCATATCAAAGAGGAACCCAGTCCAAACTGTAAAGTAGTCATGTAGAGGTCACAACAACAAGCACCCAGTCCACACTATAAAGTAGTCATGAAGATTTCACAACAAAAAGCACCCAGTCCACACTGTAAATTAGTCATGTAGCTGTCACAACAAAAAGCACCCAGTCCACACTGAAAAGTAATCATGTAGGTGTCACAACAAAAATCACCCAGTCCACACTGTAAAGTAGTCATGTTGGTGTCACAACAAAAAGCAGCCAGTCCACACTGTAAAGTGGTCATTTAGGTGTCATAACAAAAAGTACCCAAACCACACTGTAAGGTGGTCATGTAGGTGTCACAACGAAAAGCACCCAGACACACTGTAAAGTGGTCATGTAGGTGTCACAAAAAAAGGACCCAGTCCACACTGTAAAGTGGTCATGTAGGTGTCACAACAGAAAGTACCCAATCCACACTTTAAAGTGGTAACGTAGGTGTCACAACAAAATGCACCCAGTCCACACTGTAAATGATCATGTAGGAGTCACAACAAAAAGTACCCAGTCCACACTGTAAAGTGGTCATTTAGGTGTCATAACAAAAAGTACCCAAACCACACTGTAAGATGGTCATGTAGGTGTCACAACAAAAAGCACCCAGTCCACACTGTAAAGTAGTCATGTAGGCGTCACAATAAAAAGCACCCAGTCCACACTGTAAAGTGGTCATGTAGGTGTCTCAACAAAAAGTAACCAATCCACACTGTAAAGTG
Organism: Eledone cirrhosa; assembly: GCA_964016885.1. Classification (NCBI taxonomy): domain Eukaryota; kingdom Metazoa; phylum Mollusca; class Cephalopoda; order Octopoda; family Eledonidae; genus Eledone; species Eledone cirrhosa. The sequence continues at coordinate 29,028,970 of OZ024744.1, forward strand.
GTCATTTAGGTGTCACAACAAAATGTACCCAGTCCACACTGTAAGGTGGTCATTTAGGTGTCACAACAAAAAGCACCCAGTCCACACTGTAAAGTGGTCATTTATGTGTCACAACAAAAAGTACCCAGTCCACACTGTAAAGTGGTCATGTAGGTGTCTCAACAGAAAGTACCCAATCCACACTGTAAAGTAGTCATGTAGGTGTCAAAACAAAAATCACCCAATCCGCACTGTAAAGTGGTCATGTAGATGTCACAACAAAAGCACCCAGTCCACACTTTAAAGTGGTCATGTAGGTGTCACAACAAAAAGTACCCAGTCCACACTGTAAAGTTGTCATGTAGGCGTCACAACAAAAAGCACCTGGTCCACACTGTAAAGTGGTCATGTAGGTGTCACAACAAAATGTACCCAGTCCACACTGTAGAGTAGTCATGTAGGTGTCACAACAAAAAGTACCCAGTCCACACCGTAAAGTGGTCATGTAGGTGCACAACAAACAGTACCCAGTCCACACTGTAAAGTGGGCATGTAGGTGTCACAACAAAACGCACCCAGTCCACACTGTAAAGTGGTCATGTAGGTGTCTCAACAAAAAGTACCCAGTCCACACTGTAAAGTAGTCATGTGGGTGTCTCAACAAAAAGTACCCAGTCCACACTGTAAAGTAGTCGTGTAGGTATGACAGCAAAAAACACCCAGTCCACACTGTAAAGTAGCCATGTAGGTGTCACAACAAAAGTCTCCCAGTTCACACTGTAAAGTGGTCATTTAGGTGTCATATCAAAGAGGAACCCAGTCCAAACTGTAAAGTAGTCATGTAGAGGTCACAATAAAAAGCACCCAGTCCACACTATAAAGTAGTCATGAAGATGTCACAACAAAAAGCACCCAGTCCACACTGTAAAGTAGTCATGTAGCTGTCACAACAAAAAGCACCCAGTCCACAGTGAAAAGTAATCATGTAGGTGTCACAACAAAAATCACCCAGTCCACACGGTAAAGTAATCATATTGGTGTCACAACAAAAAGCAGCCAGTCCACACTGTAAAGTGGTCATTTAGGTGTCATAACAAAAAGTACCCAAACCACACTGTAAGGTTGTCATGTAGGTGTCACAACAAAAAGCACCCAGTCCACACTGTAAAGTGGTCATGTAGGTGTCACAACAGAAAGTACCCAGTCCACATTGTAAAGTGGTAATGTAGGTGTCACAACAAAAAGCACCCAGTCCACACTGTAAATGATCATGTAGGAGACACAACAAAAAGTACCCAGTCCACACTGTAAAGTGGTCATTTAGGTGTCATAACAAAAGTACCCAAACCACACTGTAAGATGGTCATTTAGGTGTCATAACAAAAAGCACCCAGTCCAAACTGTAAAGTAGTCATGTAGATGTCACAACCAAAAGCACCCTCTCCACACTGTAAAATAGTCATGTAGGTGACACAAGAAAAAGCACCCAGTCCACACTGTAAAGTAGTCATGTAGGTGTCACAACAAAAGCACCCAGTCGACACTGCAAAGTGGTCATGTAGGTGTCACAACAAAAAGTACCCAGTCCACACTGTAAAGTAGTCATGTAAGCGTCACAACAAAAAGCACCCAGTCCACACTATAAAGTTGTCATGTAGGTGTCACAATAAAAAGTACCCTCCACACTGTAAAGTGTTCATGTAGGTGTCACAACAAAAAGTACCCAGTCCACACTGTAAAGTAGTCATGTGGGTGTCTCAACAAAAAGTACCCAGTCCACACTGTAAAGTAGTCGTGTAGGTATCACAGCAAAAAACACCCAGTCCACACTGTAAAGTAGCCATGTAGGTGTCACAACAAAAATCACCCAGTCCACACTGTAAAGTGGTGATTTAGGTGTCATATCAAAGAGGAACCGAGTCCAAACTGTAAAGTAGTCATGTAGAGGTCACAACAAAAAGCACCCAGTCCACACTATAAAGTAGTCATGAAGATGTCACAACAAAAAGCACCCAGTCCACACTGTAAAGTAGTCATGTTGGTGTCACAACAAAAAGCAGCCAGTCCACGCTCTAAAGTAGTCATGTAGGTGTCACAACAAAAAGCACCCAGTCCACAGTGTAAAGTGGTCATGTATGTGCCAAAACAAAAAAGTACCCAGTCCACACTGTAAAGTCGTCATGTAGCTATCCCAACAAAAAGTACCCAGTCCACACTGTAAAGTAGTCATGTAGGTGTCACAACAAAAAGTACCCAGTCCACACAGTAAAGTGGTCATGTAGGTGCAAAAACAAAAGAGTACCCAGTCCACACTGTAAAGTCGTCATGTAGGTGTCACAACAAAAAGCACCCAGTCCACACTGTAACATGGTCATGTAGGTGTCACAACAAAAAGCACCCAGTCCACACTGTAAAGTGGTCATGTAGGTGTCACAACAAAAGCACCCAGCCCACACTGTAAAGTGGTCATGTAGGTGTCACAACAAAACGTACCCAGTCCACACTGTAAACTAGTCATGTAGGTGTCACAACAAAAAGCACCCAGTCCACACTGTAAAGTGGACATGTAGGTGCCAAAACAAAAAAGTACCCAGTCCACACTCTAAAGTAGTCGTGTAGAAATCACACCAAAAAACACTCAGTCCACACTGTAAAGTCGTCATATAGGTGTCACAACAAAAAGCACCCAGTCCACACTGTAACGTGGTCATGTAGGTGTCACAACAAAAAGCACCCAGTCCACACTGTAAAGTGGTCATGTAGGTGTCACAACAAAAGCTCCCAGCCCACACTGTAAAGTGGTCATGTAAGTGTCACAACAAGAAGTACCCAATCCACACTGTAAAGTAGTCATGTAAGTGTCTCAACAAAAAGTACCCAGTCCACACTGTAAAGTAGTCGTGTAGGTATCACAGCAAAAAACACCCAGTCCACACTGTAAAGTAGCCATGTAGGTGTCACAACAAAAATATGACAGTCCACACTGTAAAGTGGTCATTTAGGTGTCATATCAAAGAGGAACCCAGTCCAAACTGTAAAGTAGTCATGTAGAGGTCACAACAACAAGCACCCAGTCCACACTATAAAGTAGTCATGAAGATTTCACAACAAAAAGCACCCAGTCCACACTGTAAATTAGTCATGTAGCTGTCACAACAAAAAGCACCCAGTCCACACTGAAAAGTAATCATGTAGGTGTCACAACAAAAATCACCCAGTCCACACTGTAAAGTAGTCATGTTGGTGTCACAACAAAAAGCAGCCAGTCCACACTGTAAAGTGGTCATTTAGGTGTCATAACAAAAAGTACCCAAACCACACTGTAAGGTGGTCATGTAGGTGTCACAACGAAAAGCACCCAGACACACTGTAAAGTGGTCATGTAGGTGTCACAAAAAAAGGACCCAGTCCACACTGTAAAGTGGTCATGTAGGTGTCACAACAGAAAGTACCCAATCCACACTTTAAAGTGGTAACGTAGGTGTCACAACAAAATGCACCCAGTCCACACTGTAAATGATCATGTAGGAGTCACAACAAAAAGTACCCAGTCCACACTGTAAAGTGGTCATTTAGGTGTCATAACAAAAAGTACCCAAACCACACTGTAAGATGGTCATGTAGGTGTCACAACAAAAAGCACCCAGTCCACACTGTAAAGTAGTCATGTAGGCGTCACAATAAAAAGCACCCAGTCCACACTGTAAAGTGGTCATGTAGGTGTCTCAACAAAAAGTAACCAATCCACACTGTAAAGTGGTCATTTAGGTGTCACAACAAAATGTACCCAGTCCACACTGTAAGGTGGTCATTTAGGTGTCACAACAAAAAGCACCCAGTCCACACTGTAAAGTGGTCATTTATGTGTCACAACAAAAAGTACCCAGTCCACACTGTAAAGTGGTCATGTAGGTGTCTCAACAGAAAGTACCCAATCCACACTGTAAAGTAGTCATGTAGGTGTCAAAACAAAAATCACCCAATCCGCACTGTAAAGTGGTCATGTAGATGTCACAACAAAAGCACCCAGTCCACACTTTAAAGTGGTCATGTAGGTGTCACAACAAAAAGTACCCAGTCCACACTGTAAAGTTGTCATGTAGGCGTCACAACAAAAAGCACCTGGTCCACACTGTAAAGTGGTCATGTAGGTGTCACAACAAAATGTACCCAGTCCACACTGTAGAGTAGTCATGTAGGTGTCACAACAAAAAGTACCCAGTCCACACCGTAAAGTGGTCATGTAGGTGCACAACAAACAGTACCCAGTCCACACTGTAAAGTGGGCATGTAGGTGTCACAACAAAACGCACCCAGTCCACACTGTAAAGTGGTCATGTAGGTGTCTCAACAAAAAGTACCCAGTCCACACTGTAAAGTAGCCATGTAGGTGTCACAACAAAAATCACCCAGTCCACACTGTAAAGTGGTCATTTAGGTGTCATATCAAAGAGGAACCCAGTCCAAACTGTAAAGTAGTCATGTAGAGGTCACAACAAAAGCACCCAGTCCACACTATAAAGTAGTCATGAAGATGTCACAACAAAAAGCACCGAGTCCACACTGTAAAGTAATCATGTAGGTGTCACAACAAAAAGCACCCAGTCCACACTGAAAAGTAATCATGTAGGCGTCACAACAAAAATCACCCAGTCCACACTGTAAAGTAGTCATGTTGGTGTCACAACAAAAAGCAGCCAGTCCACACTGTAAAGTGGTCATTTAGGTGTCATAACAAAAAGTACCCACACCACACTGTAAGGTGGTCATGTAGGTGTCACAACAAAAAGCACCCAGTCACACTGTAAAGTAGTCATGTAGGTGTCACAACCAAAAGCACCCTGTCCACACTGTAAAATAGTCATGTAGGTGACATAAGAAAAAGCACCCAGTCCACACTGTAAAGTAGTCATGTAGGTGTCACAACAAAAAGTACCCAGTCCACACAGTAAAGTGGTCATGTAGGTGCAAAAACAAAAGAGTACCCAGTCCACACTGTAAAGTCGTCATGTAGGTGTCACAACAAAAAGCACCCAGTCCACACTGTAACATGGTCATGTAGGTGTCACAACAAAAAGCACCCAGTCCACACTGTAAAGTGGTCATGTAGGTGTCACAACAAGAGCACCCAGCCCACACTGTAAAGTGGTCATGTAGGTGTCACAACAAAACGTACCCAGTCCACACTGTAAACTAGTCATGTAGGTGTCACAACAAAAAGCACCCAGTCCACACTGTAAAGTGGACATGTAGGTGCCAAAACAAAAAAGTACCCAGTCCACACTCTAAAGTAGTCGTGTAGAAATCACACCAAAAAACACTCAGTCCACACTGTAAAGTCGTCATATAGGTGTCACAACAAAAAGCACCCAGTCCACACTGTAACGTGGTCATGTAGGTGTCACAACAAAAAGCACCCAGTCCACACTGTAAAGTGGTCATGTAGGTGTCACAACAAAAGCTCCCAGCCCACACTGTAAATTGGTCATGTAAGTGTCACAACAAGAAGTACCCAATCCACACTGTAAAGTAGTCATGTAAGTGTCTCAACAAAAAGTACCCAGTCCACACTGTAAAGTAGTCGTGTAGGTATCACAGCAAAAAACACCCAGTCCACACTGTAAAGTAGCCATGTAGGTGTCACAACAAAGATATGACAGTCCACACTGTAAAGTGGTCATTTAGGTGTCATATCAAAGAGGAACCCAGTCCAAACTGTAAAGTAGTCATGTAGAGGTCACAACAACAAGCACCCAGTCCACACTATAAAGTAGTCATGAAGATTTCACAACAAAAAGCACCCAGTCCACACTGTAAATTAGTCATGTAGCTGTCACAACAAAAAGCACCCAGTCCACACTGAAAAGTAATCATGTAGGTGTCACAACAAAAATCACCCAGTCCACACTGTAAACTAGTCATGTAGGTGTCACAACAAAAAGCACACAGTCCACACTGTAAAGTGGACATGTAGGTGCCAAAACAAAAAAGTACCCAGTCCACACTCTAAAGTAGTCGTGTAGAAATCACACCAAAAAACACTCAGTCCACACTGTAAAGTCGTCATATAGGTGTCACAACAAAAAGCACCCAGTCCACACTGTAACGTGGTCATGTAGGTGTCACAACAAAAAGCACCCAGTCCACACTGTAAAGTGGTCATGTAGGTGTCACAACAAAAGCTCCCAGCCCACACTGTAAAGTGGTCATGTAAGTGTCACAACAAGAAGTACCCAATCCACACTGTAAAGTAGTCATGTAAGTGTCTCAACAAAAAGTACCCAGTCCACACTGTAAAGTAGTCGTGTAGGTATCACAGCAAAAAACACCCAGTCCACACTGTAAAGTAGCCATGTAGGTGTCACAACAAAAATATGACAGTCCACACTGTAAAGTGGTCATTTAGGTGTCATATCAAAGAGGAACCCAGTCCAAACTGTAAAGTAGTCATGTAGAGGTCACAACAACAAGCACCCAGTCCACACTATAAAGTAGTCATGAAGATTTCACAACAAAAAGCACCCAGTCCACACTGTAAATTAGTCATGTAGCTGTCACAACAAAAAGCACCCAGTCCACACTGAAAAGTAATCATGTAGGTGTCACAACAAAAATCACCCAGTCCACACTGTAAAGTAGTCATGTTGGTGTCACAACAAAAAGCAGCCAGTCCACACTGTAAAGTGGTCATTTAGGTGTCATAACAAAAAGTACCCAAACCACACTGTAAGGTGGTCATGTAGGTGTCACAACGAAAAGCACCCAGACACACTGTAAAGTGGTCATGTAGGTGTCACAAAAAAAGGACCCAGTCCACACTGTAAAGTGGTCATGTAGGTGTCACAACAGAAAGTACCCAATCCACACTTTAAAGTGGTAACGTAGGTGTCACAACAAAATGCACCCAGTCCACACTGTAAATGATCATGTAGGAGTCACAACAAAAAGTACCCAGTCCACACTGTAAAGTGGTCATTTAGGTGTCATAACAAAAAGTACCCAAACCACACTGTAAGATGGTCATGTAGGTGTCACAACAAAAAGCACCCAGTCCACACTGTAAAGTAGTCATGTAGGCGTCACAATAAAAAGCACCCAGTCCACACTGTAAAGTGGTCATGTAGGTGTCTCAACAAAAAGTAACCAATCCACACTGTAAAGTGGTCATTTAGGTGTCACAACAAAATGTACCCAGTCCACACTGTAAGGTGGTCATTTAGGTGTCACAACAAAAAGCACCCAGTCCACACTGTAAAGTGGTCATTTATGTGTCACAACAAAAAGTACCCAGTCCACACTGTAAAGTGGTCATGTAGGTGTCTCAACAGAAAGTACCCAATCCACACTGTAAAGTAGTCATGTAGGTGTCAAAACAAAAATCACCCAATCCGCACTGTAAAGTGGTCATGTAGATGTCACAACAAAAGCACCCAGTCCACACTTTAAAGTGGTCATGTAGGTGTCACAACAAAAAGTACCCAGTCCACACTGTAAAGTTGTCATGTAGGCGTCACAACAAAAAGCACCTGGTCCACACTGTAAAGTGGTCATGTAGGTGTCACAACAAAATGTACCCAGTCCACACTGTAGAGTAGTCATGTAGGTGTCACAACAAAAAGTACCCAGTCCACACCGTAAAGTGGTCATGTAGGTGCACAACAAACAGTACCCAGTCCACACTGTAAAGTGGGCATGTAGGTGTCACAACAAAACGCACCCAGTCCACACTGTAAAGTGGTCATGTAGGTGTCTCAACAAAAAGTACCCAGTCCACACTGTAAAGTAGCCATGTAGGTGTCACAACAAAAATCACCCAGTCCACACTGTAAAGTGGTCATTTAGGTGTCATATCAAAGAGGAACCCAGTCCAAACTGTAAAGTAGTCATGTAGAGGTCACAACAAAAGCACCCAGTCCACACTATAAAGTAGTCATGAAGATGTCACAACAAAAAGCACCGAGTCCACACTGTAAAGTAGTCATGTAGGTGTCACAACAAAAAGCACCCAGTCCACACTGAAAAGTAATCATGTAGGCGTCACAACAAAAATCACCCAGTCCACACTGTAAAGTAGTCATGTTGGTGTCACAACAAAAAGCAGCCAGTCCACACCACACTGTAAGGTGGTCATGTAGGTGTCACAACAAAAAGCACCCAGTCACACTGTAAAGTAGTCATGTAGGTGTCACAACCAAAAGCACCCTGTCCACACTGTAAAATAGTCATGTAGGTGACATAAGAAAAAGCACCCAGTCCACACTGTAAAGTAGTCATGTAGGTGTCACAACAAAAAGTACCCAGTCCACACAGTAAAGTGGTCATGTAGGTGCAAAAACAAAAGAGTACCCAGTCCACACTGTAAAGTCGTCATGTAGGTGTCACAACAAAAAGCACCCAGTCCACACTGTAACATGGTCATGTAGGTGTCACAACAAAAAGCACCCAGTCCACACTGTAAAGTGGTCATGTAGGTGTCACAACAAGAGCACCCAGCCCACACTGTAAAGTGGTCATGTAGGTGTCACAACAAAACGTACCCAGTCCACACTGTAAACTAGTCATGTAGGTGTCACAACAAAAAGCACCCAGTCCACACTGTAAAGTGGACATGTAGGTGCCAAAACAAAAAAGTACCCAGTCCACACTCTAAAGTAGTCGTGTAGAAATCACACCAAAAAACACTCAGTCCACACTGTAAAGTCGTCATATAGGTGTCACAACAAAAAGCACCCAGTCCACACTGTAACGTGGTCATGTAGGTGTCACAACAAAAAGCACCCAGTCCACACTGTAAAGTGGTCATGTAGGTGTCACAACAAAAGCTCCCAGCCCACACTGTAAAGTGGTCATGTAAGTGTCACAACAAGAAGTACCCAATCCACACTGTAAAGTAGTCATGTAAGTGTCTCAACAAAAAGTACCCAGTCCACACTGTAAAGTAGTCGTGTAGGTATCACAGCAAAAAACACCCAGTCCACACTGTAAAGTAGCCATGTAGGTGTCACAACAAAAATATGACAGTCCACACTGTAAAGTGGTCATTTAGGTGTCATATCAAAGAGGAACCCAGTCCAAACTGTAAAGTAGTCATGTAGAGGTCACAACAACAAGCACCCAGTCCACACTATAAAGTAGTCATGAAGATTTCACAACAAAAAGCACCCAGTCCACACTGTAAATTAGTCATGTAGCTGTCACAACAAAAAGCACCCAGTCCACACTGAAAAGTAATCATGTAGGTGTCACAACAAAAATCACCCAGTCCACACTGTAAAGTAGTCATGTTGGTGTCACAACAAAAAGCAGCCAGTCCACACTGTAAAGTGGTCATTTAGGTGTCATAACAAAAAGTACCCAAACCACACTGTAAGGTGGTCATGTAGGTGTCACAACGAAAAGCACCCAGACACACTGTAAAGTGGTCATGTAGGTGTCACAAAAAAAGGACCCAGTCCACACTGTAAAGTGGTCATGTAGGTGTCACAACAGAAAGTACCCAATCCACACTTTAAAGTGGTAACGTAGGTGTCACAACAAAATGCACCCAGTCCACACTGTAAATGATCATGTAGGAGTCACAACAAAAAGTACCCAGTCCACACTGTAAAGTGGTCATTTAGGTGTCATAACAAAAAGTACCCAAACCACACTGTAAGATGGTCATGTAGGTGTCACAACAAAAAGCACCCAGTCCACACTGTAAAGTAGTCATGTAGGCGTCACAATAAAAAGCACCCAGTCCACACTGTAAAGTGGTCATGTAGGTGTCTCAACAAAAAGTAACCAATCCACACTGTAAAGTGGTCATTTAGGTGTCACAACAAAATGTACCCAGTCCACACTGTAAGGTGGTCATTTAGGTGTCACAACAAAAAGCACCCAGTCCACACTGTAAAGTGGTCATTTATGTGTCACAACAAAAAGTACCCAGTCCACACTGTAAAGTGGTCATGTAGGTGTCTCAACAGAAAGTACCCAATCCACACTGTAAAGTAGTCATGTAGGTGTCAAAACAAAAATCACCCAATCCACACTGTAAAGTGGTCATGTAGATGTCACAACAAAAGCACCCAGTCCACACTTTAAAGTGGTCATGTAGGTGTCACAACAAAAAGTACCCAGTCCACACTGTAAAGTTGTCATGTAGGCGTCACAACAAAAAGCACCTGGTCCACACTGTAAAGTGGTCATGTAGGTGTCACAACAAAATGTACCCAGTCCACACTGTAGAGTAGTCATGTAGGTGTCACAACAAAAAGTACCCAGTCCACACCGTAAAGTGGTCATGTAGGTGCACAACAAACAGTACCCAGTCCACACTGTAAAGTGGGCATGTAGGTGTCACAACAAAACGCACCCAGTCCACACTGTAAAGTGGTCATGTAGGTGTCTCAACAAAAAGTACCCAGTCCACACTGTAAAGTAGCCATGTAGGTGTCACAACAAAAATCACCCAGTCCACACTGTAAAGTGGTCATTTAGGTGTCATATCAAAGAGGAACCCAGTCCAAACTGTAAAGTAGTCATGTAGAGGTCACAACAAAAGCACCCAGTCCACACTATAAAGTAGTCATGAAGATGTCACAACAAAAAGCACCGAGTCCACACTGTAAAGTAGTCATGTAGGTGTCACAACAAAAAGCACCCAGTCCACACTGAAAAGTAATCATGTAGGCGTCACAACAAAAATCACCCAGTCCACACTGTAAAGTAGTCATGTTGGTGTCACAACAAAAAGCAGCCAGTCCACACTGTAAAGTGGTCATTTAGGTGTCATAACAAAAAGTACCCACACCACACTGTAAGGTGGTCATGTAGGTGTCACAACAAAAAGCACCCAGTCACACTGTAAAGTAGTCATGTAGGTGTCACAACCAAAAGCACCCTGTCCACACTGTAAAATAGTCATGTAGGTGACATAAGAAAAAGCACCCAGTCCACACTGTAAAGTTGGCATGTAGGGGTCACAACAAAAGCACCCAGTCCACACTGCAAAGTGGTCATGTAGTTGTCACAACAAAACTCACTCAGTCCACACTGTAAAGTAGTCATGTAGGTGTCACAACAAAATACACCCAGTCCACACTGTAAAGTAGCCATGTAGTGTCACAACAAAATGCACCCTGTCCACACTGTAAAGTGGTCATGTAGGTGTCACAACAAAAAGTACCTAGTCCACACTGTAAAGTGGTCATGTAGCTGTCACAACAAAAAGCACCCAGTCCACACTGTAACGTGGTCATGTAGGTGTCACAACAAAAGCACCCAGCCCACACTGTAAAGTGGTCATGTTGGTTTCACAACAAAAAGTACCCAGTCCACACTGTAAAGTAGTCATGTAGGCGTCACAACAAAAAGCACCCAGTCGACACTGTAAAGTGGTCATTTAGGTGTCACAACAAAATGTACCCAGTCCACACTGTAAAGTGGTCATGTAAGTCTCACAACAAAAAGCACCCAGTCCACACTGTAAAGTGGTCATTTAGGTGTCACAACAAAAATTATCCAGTCCACACTGTAAAGTGGTCATGTAGGTGTCTCAACAAAAAGTACCCAATCCACACTGTAAAGTAGTCATGTAGGTGTCAAAACAAAAATCACCCAGTCCACACTGTAAAGTGGTCATGTAGGTGTCACAACAAAAGCACCCAGTTCACACTTTAAAGTGGTCATGTAGGTGTCACAACAAAAAGTATCCAGTCCACACTGTAAAGTAGTCATGTAGGCGTCACAACAAAAAGCACCTGGTCCACACTGTAAAGTGGTCATGTAGGTGTCACAACAAAATGTACCCAGTCCAGACTGTAAAGTAGTCATGTAGGTATCACAACAAAAAGTACCCAGTCCACACTGTAAAGTGGTCATGTAGGTGCACAACAAAAAGTACCCAGTTCACACTGTAAAGTAGTCATGTAGGTGTCACAATAAAAAGTACCCAGTCCACACTGTAAAGTGGGCATGTAGGTGTCATAACAAAAAGCACCCAGTCCACACTGTAAAGTGTTCATGTAGGTGTCTCAACAAAAGGTACCCAGTCCACACTGTAAAGTAGTCATGTAGGTGTCACAATAAAAAGCACCCAGCCCACACTGTAAAGTGGTCATGTAGGTGTCACAACAAAAAGCACCCAGTCCACACTGTAAAGTGGTCATGTATGTCTCACAACAAAAAGCACCCAGTCCACACTGTAACATGGTCATGTAGGTGTCACAACAAAAAGCACCCAGTCCACACTGTAAAGTGGTCATGTAGGTGTCACAACAAAAGCACCCAGCCCACACTGTAAAGTGGTCATGTAGGTGTCACAACAAAACGTACCCAGTCCACACTGTAAACTAGTCATGTAGGTGTCACAACAAAAAGCACCCAGTCCACACTGTAAAGTGGACATGTAGGTGCCAAAACAAAAAAGTACCCAGTCCACACTCTAAAGTAGTCGTGTAGAAATCACACCAAAAAACACCCAGTCCACACTGTAAAGTCGTCATATAGGTGTCACAACAAAAAGCACCCAGTCCACACTGTAACGTGGTCATGTAGGTGTCACAACAAAAAGCACCCAGTCCACACTGTAAAGTGGTCATGTAGGTGTCACAACAAAAGCTCCCAGCCCACACTGTAAAGTGGTCATGTAAGTGTCACAACAAGAAGTACCCAATCCACACTGTAAAGTAGTCATGTAAGTGTCTCAACAAAAAGTACCCAGTCCACACTGTAAAGTAGTCGTGTAGGTATCACAGCAAAAAACACCCAGTCCACACTGTAAAGTAGCCATGTAGGTGTCACAACAAAAATATGACAGTCCACACTGTAAAGTGGTCATTTAGGTGTCATATCAAAGAGGAACCCAGTCCAAACTGTAAAGTAGTCATGTAGATGTCACAACAACAAGCACCCAGTCCACACTATAAAGTAGTCATGAAGATTTCACAACAAAAAGCACCCAGACCACACTGTAAATTAGTCATGTAGCTGTCACAACAAAAAGCACCCAGTCCACACTGAAAAGTAATCATGTAGGTGTCACAACAAAAATCACCCAGTCCACACTGTAAAGTAGTCATGTTGGTGTCACAACAAAAAGCAGCCAGTCCACACTGTAAAGTGGTCATTTAGGTGTCATAACAAAAAGTACACAAACCACACTGTAAGGTGGTCATGTAGGTGTCACAACGAAAAGCACCCAGACACACTGTAAAGTGGTCATGTAGGTGTCACAAAAAAAGGACCCAGTCCACACTGTAAAGTGGTCATGTAGGTGTCACAACAGAAAGTACCCAATCCACACTTTAAAGTGGTAACGTAGGTGTCAAAACAAAAAGCACCCAGTCCACACTGTAAATGATCATGTAGGAGTCACAACAAAAAGTACCCAGTCCACACTGTAAAGTGGTCATTTAGGTGTCATAACAAAAAGTACCCAAACCACACTGTAAGATGGTCATGTAGGTGTCACAACAAAAAGCACCCAGTCCACACTGTAAAGTAGTCATGTAGGCGTCACAATAAAAAGCACCCAGTCCACACTGTAAAGTGGTCATGTAGGTGTCTCAACAAAAAGTACCCAATCCACACTGTAAAGTGGTCATTTAGGTGTCACAACAAAATGTACCCAGTCCACACTGTAAGGTGGTCATTTAGGTGTCACAACAAAAAGCACCCAGTCCACACTGTAAAGTGGTCATTTATGTGTCACAACAAAAAGTACCCAGTCCACACTGTAAAGTGGTCATGTAGGTGTCTCAACAGAAAGTACCCAATCCACACTGTAAAGTAGTCATGTAGGTGTCAAAACAAAAATCACCCAATCCACACTGTAAAGTGGTCATGTAGATGTCACAACAAAAGCACCCAGTCCACACTTTAAAGTGGTCATGTAGGTGTCACAACAAAAAGTACCCAGTCCACACTGTAAAGTTGTCATGTAGGCGTCACAACAAAAAGCACCTGGTCCACACTGTAAAGTGGTCATGTAGGTGTCACAACAAAATGTACCCAGTCCACACTGTAGAGTAGTCATGTAGGTGTCACAACAAAAAGTACCCAGTCCACACCGTAAAGTGGTCATGTAGGTGCACAACAAACAGTACCCAGTCCACACTGTAAAGTGGGCATGTAGGTGTCACAACAAAACGCACCCAGTCCACACTGTAAAGTGGTCATGTAGGTGTCTCAACAAAAAGTACCCAGTCCACACTGTAAAGTAGCCATGTAGGTGTCACAACAAAAATCACCCAGTCCACACTGTAAAGTGGTCATTTAGGTGTCATATCAAAGAGGAACCCAGTCCAAACTGTAAAGTAGTCATGTAGAGGTCACAACAAAAGCACCCAGTCCACACTATAAAGTAGTCATGAAGATGTCACAACAAAAAGCACCGAGTCCACACTGTAAAGTAGTCATGTAGGTGTCACAACAAAAAGCACCCAGTCCACACTGAAAAGTAATCATGTAGGCGTCACAACAAAAATCACCCAGTCCACACTGTAAAGTAGTCATGTTGGTGTCACAACAAAAAGCAGCCAGTCCACACTGTAAAGTGGTCATTTAGGTGTCATAACAAAAAGTACCCACACCACACTGTAAGGTGGTCATGTAGGTGTCACAACAAAAAGCACCCAGTCACACTGTAAAGTAGTCATGTAGGTGTCACAACCAAAAGCACCCTGTCCACACTGTAAAATAGTCATGTAGGTGACATAAGAAAAAGCACCCAGTCCACACTGTAAAGTTGGCATGTAGGGGTCACAACAAAAGCACCCAGTCCACACTGCAAAGTGGTCATGTAGTTGTCACAACAAAACTCACTCAGTCCACACTGTAAAGTAGTCATGTAGGTGTCACAACAAAATACACCCAGTCCACACTGTAAAGTAGCCATGTAGTGTCACAACAAAATGCACCCTGTCCACACTGTAAAGTGGTCATGTAGGTGTCACAACAAAAAGTACCCAGTCCACACTGTAAAGTGGTCATGTAAGTGTCACAACAAAAAGTACCTAGTCCACACTGTAAAGTGGTCATGTAGCTGTCACAACAAAAAGCACCCAGTCCACACTGTAACGTGGTCATGTAGGTGTCACAACAAAAGCACCCAGCCCACACTGTAAAGTGGTCATGTTGGTTTCACAACAAAAAGTACCCAGTCCACACTGTAAAGTAGTCATGTAGGCGTCACAACAAAAAGCACCCAGTCGACACTGTAAAGTGGTCATTTAGGTGTCACAACAAAATGTACCCAGTCCACACTGTAAAGTGGTCATGTAAGTCTCACAACAAAAAGCACCCAGTCCACACTGTAAAGTGGTCATTTAGGTGTCACAACAAAAAGTATCCAGTCCACACTGTAAAGTGGTCATGTAGGTGTCTCAACAAAAAGTACCCAATCCACACTGTAAAGTAGTCATGTAGGTGTCAAAACAAAAATCACCCAGTCCACACTGTAAAGTGGTCATGTAGGTGTCACAACAAAAGCACCCAGTTCACACTTTAAAGTGGTCATGTAGGTGTCACAACAAAAAGTATCCAGTCCACACTGTAAAGTAGTCATGTAGGCGTCACAACAAAAAGCACCTGGTCCACACTGTAAAGTGGTCATGTAGGTGTCACAACAAAATGTACCCAGTCCAGACTGTAAAGTAGTCATGTAGGTATCACAACAAAAAGTACCCAGTCCACACTGTAAAGTGGTCATGTAGGTGCACAACAAAAAGTACCCAGTTCACACTGTAAAGTAGTCATGTAGGTGTCACAATAAAAAGTACCCAGTCCACACTGTAAAGTGGGCATGTAGGTGTCATAACAAAAAGCACCCAGTCCACACTGTAAAGTGTTCATGTAGGTGTCTCAACAAAAAGTACCCAGTCCACACTGTAAAGTAGTCATGTAGGTGTCACAATAAAAAGCACCCAGCCCACACTGTAAAGTGGTCATGTAGGTGTCACAACAAAAAGCACCCAGTCCACACTGTAAAGTGGTCATGTATGTCTCACAACAAAAAGCACCCAGTCCACACTGTAAAGTGGTCATGTAGGTGTCTGAACAAAAAGTACCCATCCACACTGTAAAGTAGTCATGTAGGCGTCACAACAAAAAGCACCTGGTCCACACTGTAAAGTGGTCATGTAGGTGTCACAACAAAATGTACCCAGTCCACACTGTAAAGTAGTCATGTAGGTATCACAACAAAAAGTACCCAGTCCACACTGTAAAGTGGTCATGTAGGTGCACAACAAAAAGTACCCTCTACACTGTAAAGTAGTCATGTAGGTGTCACAATAAAAAGTACCCAGTCCACACTGTAAAGTGGGCATGTAGGTGTCATAAAAAAAAGCACCCAGTCCACACTGTAAAGTGGTCATGTAGGTGTCTCAACAAAAAGTACCCAGTCCACACTGTAAAGTAGTCATGTAGGTGTCACAATAAAAAGCACCCAGCCCACACTGTAAAGTGGACATGTAGGTGTCACAACAAAAAGCACCCAGTCCACACTGTAAAGTGGTCATGTAAGTGTCACAACAAGAAGTACCCAATCCACACTGTAAAGTAGTCATGTAGGCGTCACAACAAAAAGCACCCAGTCCACACTATAAAGTGGTAATGTAGGTGTCGCAACAAAAAGTACCCAGTCCACACTGTAAAGTAGTCATGTAAGTGTCTCAACAAAAAGTACCCAGTCCACACTGTAAAGTAGTCGTGTAGGTATCACAGCAAAAAACACCCAGTCCACACTGTAAAGTAGCCATGTATGTGTCACAACAAAAATATGCCAGTCCACACTGTAAAGTGGTAATTTAGGTGTCATATCAAAGAGGAACCCAGTCCAAACTGTAAAGTAGTCATGTAGAGGTCACAACAACAATCACCCAGTCCACACTATAAAGTAGTCATGAAGATTTCACAACAAAAAGCACCCAGTCCACACTGTAAATTAGTCATGTAGCTGTCACAACAAAAAGCACCCAGTCCACACTGAAAAGTAATCATGTAGGTGTCACAACAAAAATCACCCAGTCCACACTGTAAAGTAGTCATGTTGGTGTCACAACAAAAAGCAGCCAGTCCACACTGTAAAGTGGTCATTTAGGTGTCATAACAAAAAGTACCCAAACCACACTGTAAGGTGGTCATGTAGGTGTCACAACGAAAAGCACCCAGACACACTGTAAAGTGGTCATGTAGGTGTCACAAAAAAAGGACCCAGTCCACACTGTAAAGTGGTCATGTAGGTGTCACAACAGAAAGTACCCAGTCCACACTTTAAAGTGGTAACGTAGGTGTCACAACAAAAAGCACCCAGTCCACAATGTAAATGATCATGTAGGAGTCACAACAAAAAGCAGCCAGTCCACACTGTAAAGTGGTCATTTAGGTGTCATAACAAAAAGTACCCAGACCACACTGTAAAGTGGTCATGTAGGTGCACAACAAAAAGTACCCAGTTCACACTGTAAAGTAGTCATGTAGGTGTCACAATAAAAAGTACCCAGTCCACACTGTAAAGTGGGCATGTAGGTGTCATAACAAAAAGCACCCAGTCCACACTGTAAAGTGTTCATGTAGGTGTCTCAACAAAATGTACCCAGTCCACACTGTAAAGTAGTCATGTAGGTGTCACAATAAAAAGCACCCAGCCCACACTGTAAAGTGGTCATGTAGGTGTCACAACAAAAAGCACCCAGTCCACACTGTAAAGTGGTCTTGTATGTCTCACAACAAAAAGCACCCAGTCCACACTGTAAAGTGGTCATTTATGTGTCACAACAAAAAGTACCCAGTCCACACTGTAAAGTGGTCATGTAGGTGTCTCAACAAAAAGTACCCATCCACACTGTAAAGTAGTCATGTAGGCGTCACAACAAAAAGCACCTGGTCCACAATGTAAAATGGTCATGTAGGTGTCACAACAAAATGTACACAGTCCACACTGTAAAGTAGTCATGTAGGTGTCACAACAAAAAGTACCCAGTCCACACCGTAAAGTGGTCATGTAGGTGCACAACAAACAGTACCCAGTCCACACTGTAAAGTGGGCATGTAGGTGTCACAACAAAACGCACCCAGTCCACACTGTAAAGTGGTCATGTAGGTGTCTCAACAAAAAGTACCCAGTCCACACTGTAAAGTAGCCCTGTAGGTGTCACAACAAAAATCACCCAGTCCACACTGTAAAGTGGTCATTTAGGTGTCATATCAAAGAGGAACCCAGTCCAAACTGTAAAGTAGTCATGTAGAGGTCACAACAAAAAGCACCCAGTCCACACTATAAAGTAGTCATGAAGATGTCACAACAAAAAGCACCGAGTCCACACTGTAAAGTAGTCATGTAGGTGTCACAACAAAAAGCACCTAGTCCACACTGAAAAGTAATCATGTAGGCGTCACAACAAAAATCACCCAGTCCACACTGTAAAGTAGTCATGTTGGTGTCACAACAAAAAGCAGCCAGTCCACACTGTAAAGTGGTCATTTAGGTGTCATAACAAAAAGTACCCAAACCACACTGTAAGGTGGTCATGTAGGTGTCACAACAAAAAGCACCCAGTCACACTGTAAAGTAGTCATGTAGGTGTCACAACCAAAAGCACCCTGTCCACACTGTAAAATAGTCATGTAGGTGACATAAGAAAAAGCACCCAGTCCACACTGTAAAGTAGTCATGTAGGTGTCACAACAAAAGCACCCAGTCCACACTGCAAAGTGGTCATGTAGTTGTCACAACAAAAATCACTCAGTCCACACTGTAAAGTGGTCATGTAGGTGTCACAATAAAAAGCACCCAGTCCACACTGTAAAGTAGTCATGTAGGTGTCACAACAAAATACACCCAGTCCACACTGTAAAGTAGCCATGTAGTGTCACAACAAAATGCACCCTGTCCACACTGTAAAGTGGTCATGTAGGTGTCACAACAAAAAGTACCTAGTCCACACTGTAAAGTGGTCATGTAGCTGTCACAACAAAAAGCACCCAGTCCACACTGTAACGTGGTCATGTAGGTGTCACAACAAAAGCACCCAGCCCACACTGTAATGTGGTCATGTAGAGGTCACAACAAAAAGTACCCAGTCCACACTGTAAAGTAGTCATGTAGGCGTCACAATAAAAAGCACCCAGTCCACACTGTAAAGTGGTCATTTAGCTGTCACAACAAAATGTACCCAGTCCACACTGTAAAGTGGTCATGTAGGTCTCACAACAAAAAGCACCCAGTCCACACTG
Organism: Eledone cirrhosa; assembly: GCA_964016885.1. NCBI lineage: Eukaryota > Metazoa > Mollusca > Cephalopoda > Octopoda > Eledonidae > Eledone > Eledone cirrhosa. The sequence continues at coordinate 29,048,170 of OZ024744.1, forward strand.
TAAAGTGGTCATTTAGGTGTCACAACAAAAAGTACCCAGTCCACACTGTAAAGTGGTCATGTAGGTGTCTCAACAAAAAGTACCCAATCCACACTGTAAAGTAGTCATGTAGGTGTCAAAACAAAAATCACCCAGTCCACACTGTAAAGTGGTCATGTAGGTGTCACAACAAAAGCACCCAGTTCACACTTTAAAGTGGTCATGTAGGTGTCACAACAAAAAGTATCCAGTCCACACTGTAAAGTAGTCATGTAGGCGTCACAACAAAAAGCACCTGGTTCACACTGTAAAGTGGTCATGTAGGTGTCACAACAAAATGTACCCAGTCCAGACTGTAAAGTAGTCATGTAGGTATCACAACAAAAAGTACCCAGACCACACTGTAAAGTGGTCATGTAGGTGCACAACAAAAAGTACCCAGTTCACACTGTAAAGTAGTCATGTAGGTGTCACAATAAAAAGTACCCAGTCCACACTGTAAAGTGGGCATGTAGGTGTCATAACAAAAAGCACCCAGTCCACACTGTAAAGTGTTCATGTAGGTGTCTCAACAAAAAGTACCCAGTCCACACTGTAAAGTAGTCATGTAGGTGTCACAATAAAAAGCACCCAGCCCACACTGTAAAGTGGTCATGTAGGTGTCACAACAAAAAGCACCCAGTCCACACTGTAAAGTGGTCATGTATGTCTCACAACAAAAAGCACCCAGTCCACACTGTAAAGTGGTCATGTAGGTGTCATAACAAAAAGCACCCAGTCCACACTGTAAAGTGTTCATGTAGGTGTCTCAACAAAAAGTACCCAGTCCACACTGTAAAGTAGTCATGTAGGTGTCACAATAAAAAGCACCCAGCCCACACTGTAAAGTGGTCATGTAGGTGTCACAACAAAAAGCACCCAGTCCACACTGTAAAGTGGTCATGTATGTCTCACAACAAAAAGCACCCAGTCCACACTGTAAAGTGGTCATTTATGTGTCACAACAAAAAGTACCCAGTCCACACTGTAAAGTGGTCATGTAGGTGTCTCAACAAAAAGTACCCATCCACACTGTAAAGTAGTCATGTAGGCGTCACAACAAAAAGCACCTGGTCCACACTGTAAAATGGTCATGTAGGTGTCACAACAAAATGTACCCAGTCCACACTGTAAAGTAGTCATGTAGGTATCACAACAAAAAGTACCCAGTCCACACTGTAAAGTGGTCATGTAGGTGCACAACAAAAAGTACCCTCTACACTGTAAAGTAGTCATGTAGGTGTCACAATAAAAAGTACCCAGTCCACACTGTAAAGTGGGCATGTAGGTGTCATAACAAAAAGCACCCAGTCCACACTGTAAAGTGGTCATGTAGGTGTCTCAACAAAATGTACCCAGTCCACACTGTAAAGTAGTCATGTAGGTGTCACAATAAAAAGCACCCAGTCGACACTGTAAAGTGGACATGTAGGTGTCACAACAAAAAGCACCCAGTCCACACTGTAAAGTGCTCATGTAGGTGACACAACAAAAAGTACCCAGTCCACACTGTAAAGTAGTCACGTAGGTGTCACAACAAAAAGTACCCAGTCCACACTGTAAATGTGGTTCGCGTTAGGAAGGGTATCCAGCCTTAGAAACCAAGCCAAAATCAGTTCTGTGTTATCGAATCACGGTACCCTGACCTGATCCCTCAGAAAAGGACAGCCCGTCCAACCCATGCTAGCTTGGAAGACGGACGTTAAACAATGATGATGATGATGTTGTTGCAATGTATTATTTTTATAGTTTTGTTGTTACGGCCATTTGGGTTCTGAGTTCGCATCCCGCCGAAGTTAGCTTTATCTACTTATCGACGGGTTCGATAAAATGTAGTACCAGTAATCAACTGGATCGATTTAATCAACTTTCCCCTCCCTCTTCAAATTGCTGGCCTTGTGCCTAAAGTACAAACAATTATTACCATTGTTGATGTTGTTTACATTATTGTTATTATTAGTATTTTTGTTTGGGTTCCTAAAGTCACTCCTGGGTGGTTCCCCCCACCCGATTGGGGAATTCTGTTATTGATATTGTTGTGTGTAATACCTGACTGTTCCCGGCTTTGTTTTGTCCTTTACGTTCGGCCCTTGTGGCCAATAATAGTGAAATTATTATTATTATTATTATTATTGTTGTTATCGATAAAATAAAGTACCAGTAATGTACTGGGTATTTGCTGGCCTTGTGCCTACATAAGAAACTATTATTATTGTTGCTTCAAATCCCGCCGTGGTTATCTTTGCCTTTCATCCTTACGGGGTCGATAAAATAAAGTACCAGTAATGATTGCTGGCCTTGTGCCTACATAAGAAACCATTATTATTGTTGTTATCGGTAGAGGGTCGGACGGCATGCTTTCCAGCATAGTTACGTCCCTTTACGATTTCAGTTCAAATCCCGTCGAGGTTAACTTTGCTTTCATCCTTACAGGGTCTATAAAATAAAGTACCAGTAATGTACTGAGTAATTGCTGGCCTTGTGCCTCTATAAGAAACAATTATTACTGTTGTTATCGCTGTTGTTGTTGTAAAAGTCAGGACAAAGAGGAAAAGTTTAGCAGTCTGTCAAGATGGTAAACCATAAATTGAAATCCCTGAATTAATCACCCTGATGTGCTAAATAAAACCCGCTGTGACTTCTGCTATGATTCATTACATAAGTTTTTGGTGGGGTTTTTAAGGATGACTTTTTAATTTTTTTTTTAAAGGACATTTTTTTTCTTTTTTTTTTTTTTATTATTTGTTATTGTTTTTCCTTCTTAAATATTTCTTAAAGTATTTCAACCTACCTCAAAATTGTTTGACTTTTGTAAATGTTCCTGTTGCTATTGTTGGTGTTGTTGTTGCTGTTGTGGTAGTGGTGGTGTTGTTGGTAATGTTGTTGTTGTTACTGTTGTTGTTGCGTTTGTTGTTGTGGTGGCGGTGGTGGTGGGGTTGTTGTTGTAGTGATGGTGGTGGTGTTGTGGTGTTATTGTTGGTGTTGGTGTTGTGGTGGTGGTGGTGGTGGTGTTGTAGTGGTGGTAGTGTTGTGGTGTTGTTGTTGTGGTGGTGGTGGGGGTGTTGTTGTTGTAGTGGTGGTGGTGGTGGTGTTGTGGTGTTATTGTTGGTGTTGTTGTAGTGGTGGTGGTGGTGTTGTGGTGTTATTGTTGGTGTTGTTGTTGTGGTGGAGGTGGTGGTGGTGGGGGTGTTCTTGTTGTTGTGGTGGTGGTAGTGTTGTTGTTATGGTGTTATTGTTGTTGTTGTTGTAGTGGTTGTGGTGGTCGTCGTCGTGTTATTGTTGTGGTGGTGGGTGTTTGTGTGTGAGCGTGTGTGTTTGGATGTGTGGTGCGTATGTGTGCGCCGGATAGAATGTGTATGAATGCGTGTAGGTGTGTGTGTGTATGTATATTGATCTAGGGGGATGTGTGTGTGTGGGGAGCTGTATGCCCGTATGAGTGTATGTATGTATGTATGTGTATTGAATACCATCAGGGTTGCATGTGTTATATCAGAGTTTTCTTGTGATGTTGACTTGTTCTTCTTTTTGGTAAATATCATCTTGGTTAATAGAGTGGGACTGGCTTTGTGCAGTGCCTTTGCTCACTATAAAAGCTTCACGGCACAGGCATTGCTTTATATCTGGAGATCTCTCTGCACTTGTCGTTACATGGTACCATGGGCCCAGCACTATGTGTCAATAATTGTCACAAGTGTAGTGTTTGTACCAGAGTTTTCAAGTCGCTGGCTGGACTAAAAAGTCGCATCGGTAGGGGTTCTCCTACATGGATATAAAGTAGTGGCCGTACTCGAAAACGAGTTGGCAGCCACCATGTATGTGTATAGGGAAGTGTACAATAGCAGAGAATAAAACAGAAGTTAGTGAAGAGCCTAAATTTCATGCCAAGGGACTTAGTAAATAGCCACTAGAGAAACTCCGAAATATTATCAGTTACTGATATATAACTTTGATTAGTTTGATAGGTTTCGGCCAGTATTGGCCCAGGCCATGTCTAACTTAATAGCACCACCTGGCGAAGTCTTACAAATCCGAATTTGGAAACCATGGCCCACTCGAGCAGAGAGTTATTGTTTACGGAGGCATATCCGGGTGTAGGAGGCTTATCCGGGATTTCTTAAAGGAATTTTTCCAAAAACTTCTTGAACTTGATGGGGTCTGTTCCTGTTTTAATGTGTTTTGGTGTAATGTTAAAGAGAGTGGGGCCAATTGAGATGAAATAATTGTGACGTATTGTTGTTATGACATGCGAGTGAGATTTTTGTCGTGGGCGAGAGCACGGGCCCAAGCCTTGGGTGTACATTAAAGGTGATGCCAACATCATTTGGACAAATCTGATGGAATATTTTCCACATCATGCAGATAATGTAGCTCTCACGATGTTGGAGAGAATGAAGGTTGAGCTTTTCTAGTCGACTCCAATAGTCAAGGCCTGTCATGCCATCTATCTTTTTTGTAATCGATCTTTGGGGTGCTTCAACTTTCATAATACTTTGTTTCGTGTGGGAAGACCATAGTGGACAACAATATTCAAGGTGGGGTCGGGCAATTGAGTTCTTATACACGTGGTTAATACCTAACAGGTTTAAATGACCAGCGTGTATATTGTTTTATTTTAAGATGACCTCCCTTTACCCTTTAGGGGGACAACGTGTATTTTTTCTTTGGGAGGACTGCTGGATTTTCTAATCAACCAGTCTCTTCTTAGCGCTGAGAGAGACCATCACCATTCTATTAATATCGATATAATTCTTATATCGATATTATTTGGGCATCCACTGATGAGTTTATAAGAACCCGCTTGTGTATAAAACTATGGAATATATACAAGTTTCTACATAACCTGGAAATTATTTATCCCAAATTGTAGAAATCTTATAACGAAACGGCCGTCTGGAAGAAATGAGATATTTATTTAATAATGTCTCATAAAAAAAAATACAACCAACTATCCACGAAATACTGATTAGTTAGCACCCCAAACACTAGATTAGGATAATACTTAGGTATATCCTAATGTTTGTTGAGTGAGATGGCGTTGGTCGGAGTATCGCTTAAGGCATTCTCTGTTTATGTATTGTATATATATATATATATATATATATTAAAATAACAGATTAAAGTTTAAGCAAAGAATCATTATTATTACTATATACATATATATATATATATATATATATATATATATATATATATATATATATATATATATATATATATATATATATATATATATATATATATATATATATAAATCATAAATCATGTCTATAGAATCATCAGATATTAAAATATATACTATTTCTTCTTCTAATTAGCATAATTAACCATATACAAAATCAAATCTAGCAAGCTTTAAGAATAAATTTTCTTATGGGCAAATCTCCGACAAACAATCGATCGTAGCCTCTTCGCGGCAGCCCCGTTTCATTATTTATCCAACATTTCGGCAGCATGCAGAATCCGACCAAATATACCATCAACCACACACAATTAGTAGTAAAATTAAACTTAGAAGAAATGCGCACATACCGTAATTATATCTCTACCATGGTTTCTTCCTTATTTAGGACATCCAAATAATATGAATTTCCAGAGTTAGGTTTCTTCAGGAGATAAACTCAAAATCAGACATCTAGTTTTTCTAACCGATCCCGCCAAATTTAGATTCAAAAATGGCTAAAAATCGCTATGTAGCTGTGTACCAGCCAGAGAGAAAGCGTGTGATTGGTTGCTTACGGCGGGTAGGCTTGGTGCTAGAAAGCGCAGCCATATATCGCCAAATTTAATCTCAACCAATTGGGAGATTATTAAATATAAAGGTTATCATATACATAAAATTAAAGATATATATATGTTGCAACTGTTCACTTTTAAGCTCTATGAAGAATTAATAAATTAAAATCAAAAAATCAGAGCATTATATCATAAATCATGCCTATAGACGAAGACCCGGCTACTGGAAGCTAAACGCGTCCTTACCAGCGCGCAAGGCCTACAGAGACCGGATTAGCGAACTAGTTAAGCGGGCGTTGACGGGGGCCATCGTCAACAACAAGTGGTGGTTTGCTCTGAAAAGAGCGATTAGAATAGAATCCATTAGGTTTAGTAAGGCTTTAGCAATAGAGAAAAATAAAACAGAGGGAGAATTAGTTAGAAAATTAGACGAGGCGCTTAGCAAAGGCATCGCGACCGATGTGCTTGCGGCGAAATTGGCCCTTGACCAATTCTTCAATGCAAAGCACGAAGGCTGCGTTGTCAGAGCTAGGGTGCGTGCTCTCAGACACGAGGGGACGAAAGCCGTTCAATGGGCCCGAGTGGCAGAGGCGCGTCGTGGCAACCAAGCCACGATCCGGTCTTTGGTGGACCACGACGGGCGCATGCTACTCGATCCCGGGCAAATGTGTGAAGCTTTTCAGCGACACTTCGCTCAGCTGTTCGAGGGCAGCGGTGGGCCGGGTCGAGGGATGGACTTTAGTGTCTACCTCGACGGACTGCCGCGGCTCTCGGCCACTGAAGCGGAGTGTTGCGAAAAGCCGATAACAGCCGCTGAAGTAAGGGAGGCAATGACTGGCTGCACAAGGGGTAAATCGCCTGGTTTGGATGGTCTGCCCTATGAACTTACGTACAGATGCCAGACTTGTTCGAAGGCCTCTTGGCGGACGTCTACTGCAAATGGCAACAGAACGGGAGAATTCCCAGTTCTGTGAGTCGAGGAGCGGTGGCACTGCTGAGAAAGGATCCGAACAAGGGGGATAACATAGATAATTTCCGGCCCATAACTCTGCTAAACACAGAGTTCAAGATTTTGGCCAAGGTGCTAGCAAAGAGGTTGGCGCTTGTCGTTGGTGGTCTGGTGGGAGAGGCGCAGAGATGCGCTATTCCCGACAGATCCATCCACGACAACCTCCACCTCATGCGATACATTGTAGAGAGGGTAGCTAGGGAACCTGGCACGGGTGGGTCCTTGATCAATTTAGATCGGTCGAAAGCTTTCGATAGGGTCGACCATCGTTACCTAGCGGCAGTCCTGAGGGCGGCTGGCTTTGGGCTCGTCTTCAGAGGCTGGATCGCTGCCATGCACAGCGACATCTGCTCTGTGGTGAGAGTGAACGGTCACATGTCGGAACCGTTCAACATCATGCGCTCGGTCCGCCAAGGATGTCCCCTCTCGTCCCTCTTGTACGTATTGACTCTCGAGCCATTACTGCACAAACTAGGATGCGGAAGATCCGTGTCAGCATATGCGGACGATGTCACCGTAGTGGTTTCGAACGCCAAACACATCGAGGCGATCGGCACTACACTAAGAGAATACGAAGCGGTGACAGGAACAATGATCAACCAGGAAAAGTCAGTGGGCCTGCAGCTCGGCACCTGGAGAGGCAGGTCCATGCCATCCAACAGCGTCGTCGGACGCTAGACGCACGGACCCGTTAAATTGCTAGGGGTCTGGTTCGGTCCGGACCTCCAGACGGACAAAAACTGGGACGAGGTGACGAGCAGGGTGGCTTCTCTCACCCAGAAATGGGCGGATAGGAAGCTATCCCTGAAAGGTCGAGCGGAGGTGGCTAACGCGTACATCGTGTCTGTCATCTGCTACCGCTTGACCGTCGTACCTTGTCCTAAGCCCCGCCTGACTGCGCTGGAGCGTTTGCTCTTTCGCTTTTTGTGGAAGGGACGCGCTCCGATGGTCAGGCAGTCCATCTGCTGTCAACACCCGCTACATGGAGGGCTGGGAATGCCGTGGCTGATGATGCGCAGACACGCGCTCAGGCTACGACATCTCCACCTCTTCCTCGACGGTGATCAGGTGTGGTCGCCGTTTGCTAGACACGTATTTCCCCAGCTCGTTTCCTTGACGGAGCTGCAGTCCTGGGTCAAGCGAAGACCGAGAGAGAGCGCGTGGAGACTGAAATGTCTTCATGTGCTCACAGCCCTCGACCAATCGGGCAATGTGATCGGTGGAAACTCCACCTCGGCGTTCTATAGAGGATTAGTGGAGGGGAAGAGCGATGACGTACTTGGGGAAACTCTAGGCGTCGACGAAAATCAACTAGCCAACCTCTTCGGAAGAACTTTCGGGCCGGGGCCTATGGACAACTTCCAGAAATCTCTGGCCTGGCAGTGCTACCGAGGAGCCTTGCCAGTTCGGGATAAACTCTACAGGCATGGAGGTGCCGTCAGCCGGGCATGTCCGAGATGCACGCAGGGCGACGAAACCGTCCTGCACGCACTCGTCCAGTGTCTGAGCATTGCTGACTTGTGGGTTTATGTCGAACACCTGCTGTCACGTGTAGGACGGATCTGGCTATCAGCTGAGTCCATCGTGAGGATTGCTCCGCCCCCTTCCTTTAGCCTGGAAGGGCAGGCAGTTTTTATCTGTCTGGTGGCCATGGCGAAAGAGATAGTATGGTGGACACGTTTGAAAGGGCTGAAGACAAGCACTTACCTCTTCGGTGATGCCCTGATTGACTTTTTCAAATTTCATTTGAAAAGGAAAATCAGGGTAGAGAGGGAAGTGCTCTCTTCCCAGCATTTTGTTGAAAGATGGGTGAGAGAAGCAAGAATGGCCCGAGTGAATGGGCCTACTCTGAGTATATATATGTAAATTAAAGGTGGAAAACTGGGAGAGGGCACTTGCCTTGGTGGTCAGGGTCACTGTGGCCTTTTACTGGGCTTTCTCGACAAATTTCCCTCCGAAGTCTCCCCCCATTGGGGAATTTTTCATTGTTATTTTTTTGTTACATCCTCTGTTTTTGTTTTTTACACGCAGAAATGCCCATTTGTACCGTACTGTATTGTCCTGCACTGTCCTTAATGTCTACTTTATGTAAACCCTTGTGGTTAATAAAGAAATCATTATTATTATTATTATTATTATTATTATTATTATTATTATTATTGGCGACCTACGTAGTAAATCGTATTATCGTGAGCTCCGCAAAGGTTTGTTATTTCCGTTTGTTTAAAAATTGCCATTTATTGAAAATTTTATTGTAAACTGTTTATAAGCACACATACATTGTTTTCCGAAAAGGACACCCAAAAAGATTAGGGCCTTGTGCCCAAAATTTTAACTTTTATTATTATCCAAAAATTTCTTTGAAAAAAAATGGCTAATTCCCCTCTGCACGAAGCAGCTGAAAGCCTTCCTCACAAAATAACACCTCACACCGACACCACCATTGTAAATGTTACTACGTTTGCCAACACAAAAAAAAATATAAGCAGTAGCAATATTTTAAATTTGTCTCAGGCAGACATTCATTTCCCGCCATTACCAATGACTGCAGGTGTTAAACCCTCCACCACCACCACCACCGCGACAACCACCACCACCACCACCACCGCGACAACAGAAACAAAAGAAGAAAAAAATAAATTAACTCGTGACGTCGAAATGAAATCAAGCAAAATGGACTCTTCCCCACCAAAGACGACTGACGTCACCACCACCACAACTGAAAATAAAATTAATATTAACGATAGCAACAACAACAACAATGACATTATAAAACCGACCCTCAGTTTCGCCATCGTAGCAAAACAATTCGAAGCGTTCACGGTAACTCAAGAAGATTTAGAAAATGCCAAACAAATGGTAAAGAAAGATGGGTACAGGGTCAGCCTCGCCCCCCCCCCCCCCCCCCACACACACCTAATAAAATGGAGCATCGGCGCCTATGCACCGTGTCGTATAGAACAATAAATGTAAAATCGCGCCGAGTGGAACGGGCATCCGAGTCCCAAATCCCAAAAGCTTTGGGACATGTGTGGGCAAGAAAAACCCACATCAAACGTGGGCAAAAGTATGGAACCGTGGATGTGTTCTTTGAAACACCAGAGGAGGCTAGAGAACACTCCATGGCCCCATTAAAAAGTGACGACTTCACACTCGTCCCAAGCTATTGTGGCCAGAGACTCGTAAAGATCAGGGTGACCCACGTTCCACCGGCCATCGAAATTCCCTGGCTAATAGCGGCGGTCATCGCCGGCATCGAGGCCAACACGAAAATAATAACAATAGCAAAAGAAAAGCAGGAAAACTGGTCCGGATCTGGGATGGAGCTCCTGATCCAAGCGGACCAAAAAAGCATTGAGGAAATCCCAGAGGTGATAGACCTCACTGACGGCAGCCACCTCACGGTAATTGTCGAGGGCAGAAGACCTAGGTGTGTCGTTTGTGGTGAAGGAACCCACCTAAGGGCTTTCTGCCCTCAGGCTAAAAGGTTGAGGCCACCTCTCCTACCCACCCCAGTGACACAACCATCAACACCACCAGTAGCAGAGATGGCAGCAACAACTGTAGCAGCAACAACAGAAGCAACTATAACAGCAACAACCCCAGCAACAGTAGCAAAACCAACACCACTACCACCACCAGCAAAACCAACACCACCACCACCCAACGCTTCAGAACTAGCACCAGCGCCTACACCATCCACCACACCACAACCAAAACTAACGGCTGTGGAGGATTTTCCACTCCCCGGCCTATCACAACTGGAGACAGATTGTGACGACGAGGAGTGAGAAACGATATCCGGAAAAAAAAAAAGAAACCAAAAAAGAAAAAAATGTTCTTCCCTCCCCCTCCAAAAACAAAATACAGAGGGAAACAAATAAACTAAGAAACAAAAAAGTTAGGACAGATATGCCACCATCCACACCAGCATCACCAACCCCATCAACCCAAACACCAACACCATCACCATCATTAACTCCAACACCACCATCACCTACACCACAAAAATCACCAAAATGCGAAACAGAAACAAACCCACAACAAACGCAAACAAAACAAAACAACCAAAACGATACACACTACACAGCATTAAATTTGAACAACAAGCAATTATTACACTACATCCAACACAACACCAGCATCACAGAAAAAGACTACACAACAACCCCAAAATTCACACCACCTCCACACATACAAATCACTCGCATCACACAGAAAACGTACATGACACTAAAACAAAAATTCCCCAAAGACATCGGAGACTTCCGACAAGCACTCTCCAGGAGGATTTATAAGGACATCCTTCCTGAGGAGGCCACAAGCAGTGAAAAGGATGGCAAAGCCGTCCTTCCCCTACGAGAAGTAAGGTAAGTGGTCTTTCCCATCTTTTCCACTCCTTTTCAACATGACCTCACTCAGAATAGGCAGCATAAATGCGCGTGGCTTGGGGTCGTCATGGAAGCAGGGCCACCTGCTCAACGACCTCAGGTCACTAAACATAGATGTAGTGGCCATCAGCGAGACCAGAATCTCCGAAGCACAGGCTTTCGCACCGATCTTCGGCGGCTACGATGTGTACGCAACTCCCAGCCGTCCGTGATCGGGGGAGGAGTTGCTGTGCTTTTTCGGAGAGGTTTGGATCTTGCCATACGGGCCATCTTCCTGGACCCAGAAGGTAAGTTGGTGGTGCTGGACGTGACCAGCGGAGACGGGCAAGCTTTCAGGTTAGTGGCCGTCTATGCCCCGACAGGAGCAGGGCGGCCTGATTTCTTCCGGCGTCTGGAGACCTTTCTTGGAACGTCCCGCTCTTTAGTGTTAGTGGGCGACTGGAACGGGATCTTAGATGCACGCTGGGATTGTGTGGGATTAGTGGATAGGGAAGGAGGGTGCAAGAGTCTCACCAACCTGCTCAGACGTTTTGAACTGTCTGACAGGTACCGAATGGATTTCCCGAATGTACCAATGTGGACTTGGACAAATCGCATAGGGTCATCCAGATCATATCTAGATAGAGTATTTTGTAGGGAAATAGATAGGTCTAGCATAGGCTGTCCACAATTCAAGATAGTCAGCTACACGGACCACAAATTCGTGATCTGTGTGCTTGACTTAGATAGGCTTCATAGACGAGGACCCGGCTACTGGAAGCTAAACGCGTCCTTACCAGCGCGCAAGGCCTACAGAGACCGGATTAGCGAACTAGTTAAGCGGGCGTTGACGGGGGCCATCATCAACAACAAGTGGTGGTTTGCTCTGAAAAGAGCGATTAGAATAGAGTCCATTAGGTTTAGTAAGACTTTAGCAATAGATAAAAATAGAGCAGAGGGAGAATTAGTTAGAAAATTAGATGAGGCGCTTAGCAAAGGCATCGCGACCGACGTACTTGCGGCGAAATTGGCCCTTGACCAATTCTTCAATGCAAAGCACGAAGGCTGCGTTGTCAGAGCTAGGGTGCGTGCTCTCAGACACGAGGGGACGAAAGCCGTTCAATGGGCCCGAGTGGCGGAGGCGCGTCGTGGCAACCAAGCCACGATCCGGTCTTTGGTGGACCACGACGGGCGCATGCTACTCGATCCCGGGCAAATGTGTGAAGCTTTTCAGCGATACTTCGCTCAACTGTTCGGGGGCAGTGGCGGGCCGGATCGAGGGATGGACTTTAGTGTCTACCTCGACGGACTGCCGCGGCTTTCGGCCACTGAGGCGGAGTGTTGCGAAAAGCCGATAACAACCGCTGAAGTACGGGATGCAATGACTAGTTGCACAAGGGGTAAATCGCCTGGTTTGGATGGTCTGCCCTATGAACTTTGCGTACAAATGCCAAACTTGTTCGGAGGCCTCTTGGCGGACGTCTACTGCAACTGGCAACAGAACGGGAGAATTCCCAGCTCTGTGAGCCGAGGAGCGGTGGCGCTGCTGAGAAAGGATCCGAACAAGGGGGATAACATAGATAATTTTAGGCCCATAACCCTGCTAAACACAGAGTTCAAGATTTTGGCCAAGGTGCTAGCAAAGAGGTTGGCGCTTGTCGTTGGTGGTCTGGTGGGAGAGGCGCAGACATGCGCCATTCCCGACAGATCCATCCACGACAACCTCCACCTCATGCGATACATCGTAGAGAGGGTAGCTAGGGAACCTGGCACGGGTGGGTCTTTGATCAATTTAGATCAGTCGAAAGCCTTCGATAGGGTCGACCATCGTTACCTAACGGCAGTCCTGAGGGCGGCTGGCTTTGGGCCCGTCTTCAGAGGCTGGATCGCTGCCATGCACAGCGACATCTGCTCTGTAGTGATAGTGAACGGTCACCTTTCGGAACCGTTCAACATCATGCGCTCGGTCCGCTAAGGATGTCCCCTCTCGTCCCTATTGTACGTATTGACTCTCGAGCCATTACTGCACAAACTGGAGACGTTGAGGGGGGTCCCGCGCGAACTAGGATGCGGAAGATCCGTGTCAGCATATGCCGACGATGTCACCGTAGTGGTGTCGAACGCCAAACACATCGAGGCGATCGGCACTACACTAAGAGAATACGAAGCGGTGACAGGAGCAATGATCAACCAGGAAAAGTCAGTGGGCCTGCAGCTCGGCACTTGGAGAGGCAGGTCCATGCCGTCCAACAGCGTCGTCGGGCGCTGGACGGACGGACCGGTTAAATTGCTAGGGGTCTGGTTCGGTCCAGACCGCAGACGGACAAAAACTGGGACGAGGTGACGAGCAGGGTGGCTTCTCTCACCCAGAAATGGGCCGAGAGGAAGCTATCCCTGAAAGGTCGAGCGGAGGTGGCGAATGCGTACATCGCATCCGTCATCTACTACCGCCTGACCGTCGTACCTTGTCCTAAGCCCCGCCTGACTGCGCTGGATCGTTTGCTCTTTCGCTTCTTGTGGATGGGACGCGCTCCGATGGTCAGACGGTCCATCTGCTGTCAACACCCGCTACGTGGAGGGCTGGGCATGCCGTGGCTGATGATGCGCAGACACGCGCTCAGGCTACGACATCTCCACCTCTTCCTCGACGGTGATCAGGTGTGGTCGCCGTTTGCTAGACACGTTTTTCCCCAGCTCGTCTCCTTGACGGAGCTGCAGTCCTGGGTCAAGCGAAGACCGAGAGGGTGCGCTTGGAGACTGGAATGTCTTCAGGCGCTCACAGCCCTCGACCAATCGGGCAATGTGATCGGTGGAAACTCCACCTTGGCGTTCTATAGGGGATTAGTGGAGGGGAAGAGCGACGACGTACTTGGAGAAACTCTAGGCGTCGACGAAAATCAACTAGCCAATCTCTTCGGAAGGACTTTCGGGCCAGGGCCTATGGACAACTTCCAGAAATCCCTGGCCTGGCAGTGCTACCGAGGAGCCTTGCCAGTTCGGGATAAACTCTACAGGCATGGAGGTGCCGTCAGCCGGGCATGTCCGAGATGCGCGCAGGGCGACGAAACCGTCCTGCACGCACTCGTCCAGTGTCCGAGCATTGCTGACTTGTGGTTTTATGTCGAACACCTGCTGTCACGTGTAGGACGGATCCAGCTATCAGCTGAGTCCATCGTGAGGATTGCCCCGCCCCCTTCCTTTAGCCTGGAAGGGCAGGCAGTTTTTATCTGTCTGGTGGCCATGGCGAAAGAGATAGTATGGTGGACACGTTTGAAAGGGCTGAAGACGAGCACTTACCTCTTCGGTGA
>OZ024744.1:29067607-29105107 GCA_964016885.1 Eledone cirrhosa
GGAACTTAGGAGTGTCAACGGCCATCCAATAAAACTTGTTTTAGTGGAGTGAGAGACTCCTAGTCTTCATTAAGACATCTCTCTAGGAGAAGATCACTGTAATATAAAACATGTGACTTCGTTTACATCCAATTATCCATACCAGTTCTACTCTTGGGGCAAATGCATTCGATGTTCAGAATGGGATTGGCCACGAGCAAATCCGTTCCTCACTTAAAAAAAGGTTCATCGCTTGATATGTGATATTTTTGGGATACATGATATTTCTGGCCATAGGCAAGTCCCTAGCAAGACAAGAAAGCCATGTCCGTGATGTTCATGTTTGAGTAGCAAGTGAGGGGATTACCCAAAATCGAGTTACAATCATCATCATGTATGTATGTATGTATGTATGTATGTATGTATGTATGTATGTATGTATGTATGTATGTATGTATGTATGTATGTCAGGTCACCAGTTGGTTCTACTGGTAACATGTATCCCAGTACAACCTGTTTCGTGGTCGGGTCGTTGGCGACTAAACTGGCAACCCCACTAAGGTTTCTTGGTGAGAAGGGTGACTTTGGACATCCTGCAGGACTATAAACAAAACCTGTCAAAGGAGCTCTTAAGAGTCAATGGCCATCCAAAATCACCGGGAGAGATGACCCCTTAGCCTTTGTCAAGGCAGAATTCTAGGAGAAGAGAAACTCTGATATAACACCTGCAACCCTGATGGTATCCAATGATGTTGACTTGTTCTTCTTTTTGGTAAATATCATCTTGGTTAAGAGAGTGGGACTGGCTTTGTGCAGTGCCTTTGCTCACTATAAAAGCTTCACGGCACAGGCATTGCTTTATATCTGGAGATCTCTCTGCACTTGTCGTCACATGGTACCATGGGCCCAGCACTATGTGTCAATAATTGTCACAAGTGTAGTGTTTGTACCAGAGTTTTCAAGTCGCTGGCTGGACTAAAAAGTCACACTCGTTCAGCGCATCGGTAGGGGTTCTCCATGGATATAAAGTAGTGGTCGTACTCGAAAACGAGTTGGCAGCCACCATGTATGTATGTATGTATGTATGCATGTATGTATATGTATGTTTGTATGTATGTATATGTATGTTTGTATGTATGTATGTTTGTATGTATGTATGTATGTATGTATGTATGTATGTATGTATGTATGTATGTATGTATGTATGTATGTATAAAACCTGCGGCTCAGTAGTTACCGATGATGTTGATCTTTTCTTCTTTTCGGGTTATAGCTTCTGTCGCTCAGAGAGTGGGATTGGCTCAGTGCACAGTCTTTCCTCACTTTAAAAAATATCTTCATGCACAGGCCTTGCACGATAGAATTAATTAATAATTATTAATAATGGTATATCGTGAAATGGCCATACTCGATAACGAGGGGCAGTCATCATCATCATCATTATGTATGTAGGTTTCTCTTTCTCTTAATTTCGAGTACATTTTTGCCCGGCCACTTTCTTGGTGGCAATGTCGTAAAAGAAAAGAAATTGTCATCCCTTGAATCCCAAGGAAGTTTTGCAAATTTTGAAGGTGCCAGCTATCGCAGCCATTTGTAGTCTATGAATTAGGGAGCTGCGATCTTTGTCCATAAATCCAAGTTCAGTCATACTTTGGTCCAAGCGGGTTGGTATACATAATGATGGGTATGAAGCTGAAGGTATATCTTGGATACTGGATCTGCAAACTCCTCATCAATGGTCCGTAGATATCCCCATTCTCTTGTATTTTTCTTACAACGTTGACATCAAGTGGGCAGCTGGTTTCTACAACTGAGCACGTTTTTAATGTATATGTTTGTATGTATATATATGTATATATGTGTATATGTATATATGTATGAATGTAAGTGTGTATGTGTATGTATGACGTGGTTTTGTATCTTCCTTTAGTCGTCTTCGTTTTTCATGCTTCTCAGGTTAGTATAATTTGTACCCAGTACCAGTCACCAGTTTAGTAGTGTGGTGGATATACTCAACTACACCCTATCACCAACATGTCTCACCTTCTTTCTGCCTACCAGAAAACATTATTACTTTTTTCTATTCCAGCTACATAAAACACATACACTTAAACTACACTTAAACTACACTTAAACTACATACTCTTAAACTACATTTAAACTACACTTAAACCACACTTAAACTACATACTCTTAAACTACACTTAAACTACACTTAAACTACACTTAAACTACACTTAAACTACATACTCTTAAACTACACTTAAACTACACTTAAACAACACTTAAACAACACTTAAACTACACTTAAACTACACTTAAACAACACTTAAACTACACTTAAATTATATACACTTAAACCACACTTATACTACATACTCTTAAACTATACTTAAACTATATACACTTAAACTACACTTAAACTATACACACTTAAACTACACTTATACTACATACGTTTAAACTAAACTATCCTTATACTACGTTCTCTTAAACTACACTTAAACTACACTTAAACTACACTTAAACTACACTTAAACAACACTTAAACTACACTTAAACCACACTTAAATTATATACACTTAAACCACACTTATACTATATACCCTTAAACTACACTTAAACTACACTTAAACTATACACACTTAAACTACACTTATACTACATACACTTAAACTACACTTATACTACGTACTCTTAAACTACACTTAAACTACACTTAAACTACACTTATACTACACTTAAACTACACTTAAACTGCACTTATACTACACTTAAACTACACTTATACTACATGCACTTAAACTACACTTAAACTACACTTAAACTAAACTTAAACTACACTTAAACTACATACACTTAAAGTGCATAAATTGGCGCCATGTTTATTTAAATTTTTCTAATGAAGGTTATAATTCGTTTGTTTTGTTTTGTGTTTCTTTTCGGGTATGAGGTTGGTTTTGTTTATTTCTTTTGATTATCGTGTGTTTTGTTTAATTTTGTTTTCTTTTTGTTCGCTCGTTGTTATTCTTATATTTGTAGAAGACATTGAAGGAGGGGGTTTTCACACACTGAGTATCTCCTCTAAATAGATATCTTTCCCCAGTGGTCTGCAAGGGAGCTGACGAACAAAATACGTTTCGGTTATGTCAACAAGTGTTGTGGTTTAAAAAATAACAATAACAATAAAAGATAAAAATAAGGTGCGATGTGAGGTAACTATGACAAAGATGGTAGCAGTGTGACCAAACCTGTCGGCTGCCTCAATGAAAAATTTTTTTTTTTGTTTTGTAAACGAAAGGAAAGCTTTTATCCAAGACGATTTCGAAAAATACTTAACACGTATGTATAGGTGTTGATGCTGCCAACACCAGCCATACAGTACAGCAGTGACGTTGAAAGCGATACCGGTGTCAACAGCAACAACAACAACGATGAGAGTAAGCGAACTGGTGAGCTTCTATCAGGTCAGTTGATATGCTAGAAATAGCAGTCAAATTTCCCTTAAATCTCACTAAGTACCTCAAACAAGCTGATAACTATGAATACAATCACTGTATTTTTATAAAAATATCGTCATACAACATTACCAATCTAATATATGTGCTTTGCGTTGCATGGCAACATAGTGGTTACCATGGCAGCAACTTTTTTTTATCCATTTTGCAAAATTCTTGACATTGCACTGTTGTTGTTTTATTATTTGCAGCATATAGCTATGGCCCTTTACGTTCTGAGTTCAAATCCCGCCGAGGTTAGCTTTGCCTTTCATCTTTACGGGGTCGATAAAATATAGTACCAGTAACACACTGGGATTGATTTAATCAACTCTCCCCTCCGCCCAAATTGTTGGCCTTGTTCCTAAATCTGAAACCATTATTATTAGGACTAAAGCATCGTGACCGACGTGCAAGCAATCTGATTGGTCCTCGACCAATTCTTCAACGCTAAGCACGAATACTGCGGTGTCAGAGATAAGGCGCGTGCTCTAAGACACGAGGGGCTGAAAGCCGTTCAATTGGCCCGGGTGATGGAGGTGCGGCGTAGTAACAAAGCCACGATTCGATCTTTGGCGCATCACGGCGGGCACATATTAGTCGATCCCTAGCAGATGTGTGCGGCTTTTTAGCAGCACTTTACACTACTGTTTGGGAGCAGTAGTGGACTTGCAGCTCGGCACCTGGAGATGCAGATTCTTGCCATCCAACAGCGTGGTCTGGCGCTAGACGGATGAACCAGTTGAATTGCTAGGGGTCTGGTTTGGTCCAGACTTCCAGATGGACAGAAACTGGGAGGCGGTGACGAGCATGTTGGCCTCTATCAATCCAAAATGGGCCGAGAGAAAGCTATCCCTGAAAGGTTGCACCGAGGTGGTTAACGCGTACATCGTGTCCATCATCTACTATGGCCTGACTGTCCTGCCTTGTCCTAAGCCTCGTCTGACAGCACTGGAACGTTTGCTCTTTCGCTTTTTGTGGAAGGGGCGTACTCCGATGGTTAGGCGTTCCATCTGTTGTATATTTGCTGAAAGGAGGATGAGTGTGGCGTGTGTGGCCCCGTGAACAGGCCAGCTCTGAGCATGCGCATGTAGGCTGGATAATTTGAGGAGAGAGATACCCTTCCTGGGTGCCCTTGAAGCGTCGGGTCGTTCAGGATTGGTGGGGTACCTGAGTCGACTCTGGGTGGTTATCCCCCTATTGGGGAACTCTGTTGTTTGCATTTTTATTATTTTGTTATTGTAAGGGCGATGGATTGGCAGTATCGGTAGAGAGTCGGACGCCATGCTTTGACGGATAGAGTTACGGCCCTTGCCATTCTGAGTTCAAATCCCGCCGAGGTTAACTTTGCCTTTCATCCTTACGGGGTCGATAAAATAAAGTACCAGTAATGCACCAGTAATTGCTGGCCTTGTGCCAAAAGTAGAAACTATTATTTTGTTATTGTTATTTATATTTTATCATTATATATGTAAGCCCCCACTGTTCCTGTCTAGTGTAATGTGCCCTATATGTAGGCCCTTGTGGCCAATAAAGAAATGATAAAAATAATAATTATTATTATTATTATCATTGTTATTATTATTGTTGTTGTTGTTATTATTTTTGTCCGCTTATTTCTGGGATAGTTGTGTGGGCACAGCCCATACACACTTCTTCCAGTGGTTCCTGTCAAAAGCAACAATATCCAATTGATCTGACTGGATCCCCAGGCGTGACCAGATGTGCTTATGGATTTATCCAACATCTTGCTCGGGGTCTACCTCTGGGTCTCCTACCGGTTAGTTTTTGCCCGTACAATCTGTTTCTTTTTCCTGGGACATTCTAACCACATTGCCATAGTTTCGAAGCTGTAATCTCTCGGAGATGTACCGCCTCTACCCGGAGCGACTCTATCGAGTAAGGTTACTTCAAGGACCCATGAAGGAACCCTATTTCAACCGCTTGTATTCGCGATCGTATTCTTTCACTCATTACCCAAAACTTATGACCATAGTTAAGGGTTGGCTTCAATACCGAATTGAATACCAAGTTTGGTTGGGAAATAGGTCCTCCTTCTTGCATTAGCGGTACGAGCGAGCACGAAGAATCGCAGCAGAGACAATAAAGGCGTCCAAAGTTAAGACATGGGAGGACTTTAGAAATAAGCTAGAATCCGACTTCAGATCAGCAAATAAAGTGTTCTGGCAAACCATCCGCTGACTTTTTAATTATAAGTCCTCCTCCATGCTTGCTATCAGGAACGCATCCTGGGTCCTTCTCTCTTCATAGAGGTGCATCCTCGCGAGGTGGAGAGAATACTTTGCTGATCTCCTGAACACGATCACAACAGTATCCTCTGATGTACACGAGGTGTATCTGGGAAGGGTGGCTAATCGCTCAAAGGCTGAGGTCACAAGAGCTGTTCAAGAACTCAAATGTGGCAAGCAGCTGGGAAAGATGAAATCCTGTCCGAGATGCTAAAAACCTTCAATAGAGAAGGTATTACCTGGTTGACTCGAGTGTGTCGGTTGGCCTGGATCTCTGCAAAGGTACCTAAGCAATGGCAATCTTGAGAGATAGTCTCAATTTTCAGGTTTTTCCAATTACAGGGGAATCTCCTTGTTAAGCCTCCCCAGTAAACTCTATGCTATGAGATTAGTAAATAGATGCAGGAAGATTGTGAAGTCCAAGCTAGCTGATGAACAGTGTTGATTTCGCCCCAGACGCAGCACAGCCACCCAAACGTTCACAATGCGACAGGTCTTTGAGAAATCGTGTATTACCAGAACCATATACTTGTTTTGTAAATGCATATGACTGGGTTCCTCGGGACTTGCAGTGGGAGGTTGTACAGGAGTATGGGATCGATGGTAATCTTCTCGCTGCCCTCTATGGACAAATGATGCTAAATCGAAACCATTCAATATGGATGTTGAACTCTGGCAAGGATGCGTACTGCCTCCTCTCCTGCTCATTATATTTGTGAACAGGATTGACATGCGCAGCCGGGTTGTGAGTGGTATCACGACTGGCGGGTGTAAAATCAGTTGGCTGGAATTTGCAGACAACCTGGTATTACTTAATCCGACAAAAGGTGATCTCCGACTTGCACTTAATAGGTTTGATGCCGAGTGCTGTACGGCTGGAATGAAAATCAGTGCTGTGAAAACTGAGACGCTCGTCCTTTCAAGGGAGCCTGCGCAGTGCACGTTACATGTGAATGGAGTTCTACTTAAGCAGGTGGAGAAGTACGAGTATTACAGGTCCACGTTTACGAGGAAGGAAGGCAGGATACTGAATTAAGAGCAAGAATTGAAAAAGTAGGGGCAGTAATGAGCCAGCTTCAGCATTCAGTAATCAGAAGAAAGAGGTAGGTGTAAAAGCCAAACTCTGCTATCTTCAATTCGGTTTTCGTGCCAACCCTTACCTATGGTCATAAATCTTTGGTAATGACCGAAAGAATACGATCGCGAATACAAGCGACCGAAATGGATTTCCTCCAAAGACACTTTGTTACTCGACAGAGTGTGTAGCTCGGAGATCAGAGAGTCACTCCAGGTAGAGCTGCCACTTCTCCGAATTGAGAGACCATAGTTCCGATACATCACCTAATGAGCCTATATTCTCTCAATTCTCGTTATCCTGTCCAAAACTGGTGTTTATAAGGTGAAACCATGGTCGGGATATTTATTATAAAAAGATAATTTTTGTTTTATCTTGCTTACTTGTCTCATTTTGAATCTATAACGCTCTGATTTAACTCAGTGAGCAAACATTGTATTTGATAGATAACTCTTGTGTGTATGTATGTATGTATGTATGTATGTATGTATGTATGTATGTATGTATGTATGTTCGTGGAACTGAGTGCTGGACGGACCACCGCCTGGTACGCGCAAAAGTGAAACTAATCACTAAACGTAAAATCCGGGCTCCTGGTGTTGCCCTGCCCAGAAGATTGAATGCTGCGCGTCTTAAGGATAAAAATGTGAAGAGGACATTGGAAGAAGAGATGCAGGTTGCAGATCTTGGTGAGGATTGGCCGACCCTTAAAAAGTCGGTTTATGATGTAGGCAGGCGTGTTCTGGGATTGGCGCAGAGGAAACACCAGGACTGGTTTGATGAGAATGATGAACATATAGAAGACTTGTTGACTGATAAGAGGCGTGCTCTGTCACGCTACTTGACGGCAAAACCACAGGAGAGGAATACGTTGCATGAGGAACTCGGGGATGTGAAATCACGTGTTAGGCGGAGTCTTTCTCAGATGAAGGATCAGTGGTGGAGTGAGAAGGCTGGTGAGATACAAACTGCGTCTGATACCAATAACACAAAGCTGTTGTACAGTCTCTTGCGTGAGGTTTATGGACCGTTTTCTTCTCTGGTGACACCGCTTCGCAGCAAGGATGGCAAAAAACTTCTTCGTGACTCACGATGAATTTTACGAAGGTGGCGAGAGCACTTTGATGATCTTTTGAATCAGCCGTCTGTCGTCAATGAAGATTTCCTTAATCTCATTCCAGAAAGTCCTGTGAAAGTAGCTCTTGCAGAACCTCCGACGCTTGTGGAGGTTGCAGTGGCTATCTCGAAGCTGAACAGTGGAAGGTCTCCAGGTATGGGTGGCATACATGCTGAGCTCCTATAATATGGTGGTGAGAGACTCCTGCAACATATTCGCTCTTTGTTTGGCAGGATATGGTCTAATGAATCCGTACCTGAAGACTGGAGAGATGCAGTAATGGTGGTCTTGTACAAGGGAAAGGGTAACAGGAATGATTGTGGGAACTACAGAGGTATATCATTGCTTTCTGTCGTAGGGAAAGTTTTATGTAGGGTGCTTCTGGACCGTCTGCTGACACACATTGCAGATTGTGTTCTTCCTGAAAGTCAATCTGGTTTTCGTGCTGGACGCGGCACTACTGATATGATCTTCTCAGCTAGACAGCTCCAGGAGAAGTGCATGGAACAAGGTTTGGATCTGTATCAGGTTTTTGTCGATCTGACAAAAGCTTTCGATACTGTTAACAGAAATGCATTATGGAAGGTTCTCCAGAAACTTGGTTGCCCTGATAAGTTCCTTGCTTTAGTTAGGTCTTTCCATGACGATATGAAGGCTTGGGTTAATGTCGGAGGTAACATGTCGGAGCCTATCTCAGTAAAAAATGGAGTGAAACAGGGGGATATTCCAGCACCGACCCTGTTTGCCATATACTTTGCAATGATTTTCTGTATTGCATTCAAGAATTGCGAGCATGGTGTTTACATCCGATATCGAACCTCAGGCAGTATATTCAACATCAGGCGCTTTGCTGCAAAGACAAAAGTATTTACATCAATCATAAGAGACCTCTTGTATGCAGATGATTACGATCTTGTAGCGCACACAGAGAGTGATATGCAGCACATTTTGAATGCATTTTCTGATGCTTGCACTGCCCTAGGATTGACTGTCAGTCTCAAGAAAACCGTCGTCATGTACCAACCTGCCCCTGGTAAGCAGTACAGTGAACCAAATATCTATGTGTCTTGTAAACGACTTGGAGTGGTTGATCAGTTTGTCTACCTGTGAAGCACTGTCGATCGATACAGCAACCTTGATAGTGAAATCTAACTTAGGATTAGGAAAGCAAGTGATGCTTTCGGAAAGCTAGAAAGGCGACTCTGGGGTCGGCGAGACAGATGCAAGAAGACAAAGGTAAAGGTGTACAAGACATGTGTGCTCTCTTCTCTTCTTTATGCCTGCGAGACCTGGGTCACATATCGACACCACCTTAAGCAATTGGAGCGTTTCCATCAGATGTGTCTCAGACGGATCCATGGCGTTCGCTGCAGGGACCACATCAGTGATATCGAGATTTTGGAAAGCTCTGTGTGTGACAGTATATAAGCTCTTGTGCTTAAGCAACGACTCCGTTGGAGTGGTCACCTTGCCAGGATGAAGGATTCTAGAATACCAAAACAACTCTTTTATGGAGAGTTAGTTAAAGGAAAACGACCGCCACATAAACCAAAAAAGAGGTATAAGGATTCCCCGAAAGCCTCTTTGAAAGACGCTAACATCTCTGCTGATACATGGGAAAATATTGCTGCTGATCGTAATAAATGGAGAAAGACTGTATATGAGGGAAACGTTGCCTTTGAGGCATCTCGAATCGCATACGAGAAAGTAAAGCGGGATGTGAGGAAGGGCATTGCTGTTGCACTTCCAGACGGCGAGGGTCGTCCTATGGTGCTGACATGCAGCGTCTGTGTGAGACTCTGCCTAAGCAAAGCTGGACTCGAAAGTCATCTTCGCAGTCATAAAGTAAGACCAGTGGTTGACTACCAGGCTGCTGTTGGAGATGCTGCTCATCATGCTTGCCAAACATGTGGTAGAGAATGTAAATCAGCAGGAGGGCTCAAACGACATGGAAAAGTACATGAACTCCAACCACCACAGCCGGCTATTCCCAGTGAATGTTTTGGTTGCCGACTCTGTGCAAGACATTTTAGATCATTGGCTGGGCTAAAAAGCCACATTCGATCGCAGCGCTGTTAGTTGCTATCGTGTGTGTGTGTGTGTAGATATGTTTATGTGTGTGCGTGTGTATATATATATATATATATATATATATATATATATATATATATATATATATATATATATATATATATATATATATATGTATATTATTATTGTTGTTGTTGTCGTTATTATTATTGTTGTTATTATTATTATTATTGTTTTTTGTATGTTATCTCTTTCTCTTTATTTCAAGTATATTTTTTTGACCGGCCACCTTCCTGGTGGCAAGGTTGTAAAAGAAAAGAAATTGTCATCCCTTGAATCACAAGAATGTTTTGAAAATGTTAAAGGTGCCAGCTATCGCAGCCATTTGTAGACTATGAATTAGGGAGCTGCGCTCTTTGTCCGCAAATCCAATTTCAGTCATACTTTCGTCCGAGCCGGTTGGTATATAACCAGTAGCTCCAATAATGATGGGTATGAAGCTAAAGGTGTATCTTGGATACTGGAATTGTAAACTCATCAATCGTCCGTAGATGTCCTCCTCCTCCTGTATTTTTCTGACAACGTTTACATCAAGTGGGCAGCTGATCTCCACAACAGAACACGTTTTCAATGTGTGGTCCCAAACAAAAATATCAGGCCGGTTGCGCTTTAATTTGGTAGCAGTTTTTATTTTCAGGTTCCACCAGTATTCCTTAGTGCCATCTGTCTCAATATATTCTTCCTCGTTTGTTTTCCGAAGTGCGTTCCAGATGGTTCTAGCTATCCCATCGTGTCTCATGGGGAGGTAGTAGCGAGATGACATTCTTTCGCAGCTGGCAACAATGTGGCTTACATCCTCGATCTTTGTTTTACATAGCCTACATTTATTGTCAGCTGATGGCCCTCCCCTTTTGTGCAGCAGATATTTGGTAGGGAGTTCTTGTTCCTGTATTGCATAGAGATATCCCTCAAGGTGTGATGTCATAAACTTGTCGGAACTCCATGCCAGGCTTTTTGAGTGGTTTATCCCCTCTATGGTCTGTGTTTTACGTCTCAAGTATCCATGCACAACTTTTTCTCTAAATTGGCCAATTTTTGTATGTATGTATGTATGTATGTATGTATGTATGTATGACCCCTTAGCCTTTGTCAAGGCAGAATTCTAGGAGAAGGAAAACTCTGATATAACACCTGCAACCCTGATGGTATCCAATGATGTTGTCTTGTTCTTCTTTTTGGTAAATGTCATCTTGGTTAAGAGAGTGGGACTGGCTTTGTGCAGTGCCTTTGCTCACTATAAAAGCTTCACGGCATAGGCATTGCTTTATATCTGGAGATCTCTCTGCATTTGTCATCACATGGTACCATGGGCTCAGCACTATGTGTCAATAATTGTCACAAGTGTAGTGTTTGTACCAGAGTTTTCAAGTCGCTGGCTGGACTAAAAGGTCACACTCGTTCAGCGTATCGGAAGGGGTTTTCCTACATGGATATAAAGTAGTGGCCGTACTCGAAAAAAGTTGGCAGCCACCATGTATGTATGTATGTTCTTCTGGTTTTATAATTTCACAAAGTTTTAACAATAGAGAGTCGGTTTCTAACATAGACACAAGACTCTCTCATTGGAATTTACACAACATCAACTAGGTAGATATGTATGTATGCATGCATGTGTAGATATGAATGTTATTGTATGTGTGAATGTGTATGTTTTGAGTTCTATCCGTGCATGTGTATATACTTTGCATCTGTACATGTGTATATGCAGTTATTAGATGCAAATTATTTGGAATGTTTTACATATTTTTCCTGTTCCATTAATGGATTGTACTTGTAATTTCCTAACTAGTTGTGTTCTTTCTGCTCCTGTGAAGCCCAGCTTCTCGAGATTTGTATTGAAACAGTTACTAACATAACCCAGTGCCCCAATAATCACAGGCATAAATCTGAATGTGTAATCAGTGTGGAATATCTGCAGATTTCTCATAAGTTCTGCAAAAATATTCTCCTTTTCGCTAATCTTTGATATTATATTGGCATCTGCTGGGCAGCTGACTTTTACTACTGTGCATGCTTTCTTCTCCCTGTCCCATATCATAATATCTGGTCTGTTATGCCTGCATTTTATTGGGGTTTTTACTGGAACATTCCACCAGTACTCTTTCATATTATGTATATGTATGTCTGATTTCATTGTAGTGTTTTGGCCTCTACATCATGCCTCATGGGTAGATAGTACCGCGATGACATCTTTGGACAGCTGCTTATGACATGGGTGATATATTCGAAGTTAATTCTGCAGAGTCTGCACTTTTTGTCACATCTAGGTGTTTTGCTCGCATCCCTATCTCTTTTGTGAATTAGGTATTTCGTGTTGATTTCCTGTTCTTGGATTACAAAAGCGTATCCTTCAAAGTGGGAGCCAATATAGCGGTTATTTGTCCAATATAGACTACTTTCTTTATCTATATTAATCTCACTCTGGAGCTTCCTGGCAACATATCCATGCATGATTTTTTGCTGATAAGCATGCAGTTTTTCATCCATTGATTCACTGCGATACTGCTGAGCACCTTCCCTGGGTGTGAGTTTTTGATTATCACACAGGGAATACCTCTCGAGGTGTTCCTTCCCAACTCTCATGATCTTATCTGTTTCATGCAGATAGACTTGCTCGAGAAACGGGATCCTGCGCGTTGAGGTTCGTAGATGTTGTCGGAGAGATATAATGCGACATTCAAATGTTATCTGGACTGATGTAAGGCATCTGCCTCCCTGCTTACGTTTCAAGTAAAGGCGGTCTATGTCACTGTTGATGTGGAAGTTTCCGGTGTTGTTTAGTATTTTTCGAGTTCTAACATCAATCGCTCGGATTTCGTCTATCGTCCAATTGAGTATTCCAAACGTTGGTGTTAGGACAGGCACAGCAAACATTGTGAGCCACTGTTTTGTTTTGCGCAGGGAGTTACGATGTGTGTATGGATGTATGTTTGTATGTCCTCCTTCTTTTGTATATTTCTTACAACGTTGACATCCAGTGGGCAGCTGATCTCTACAACAGAACACGTTTTCAATGTGTGATCCCAAACAACAATACCAGGCCGGTTGTGCTTTAATTTAGCGGCAGTTGTTATTTTTAGGTTCCACCAGTATTCCTTAGTGCCATTTATCTCAACATATTCCTCCTCATTTGTTTTTAATTTTGTTTTCTTAAGTGCGTTCCAGATTGTTCTAGCTATCCCATCGTGTCTCATAGGGAGGTAGTAGCGAGATGACATTCTTTCGCAGTTGGCAACAATGTGGTTCACATCTTCGATCTTTGTTTTCAAAGCCTACATTTATTGTCGACTGATGGCCCTCCTCTTTTGTGTAGTAGATATTTGGTAGGAAGTTCTTGTTCCTGTATTGCATAGATATATCCTTCAACGCGGGATGTCATAAACTTGTCGGAACTCCATGACAGGATTTTTGAATGATTTATGTATGTAGTGTGTTTTTCGTCTCAGGAACCCATGCACAACTTTCTCTGTGAATTGGTCTATTTTTCTTTTATCTTGTTCGAACCTAGAATAGGATCTCCCAATTTCCCTGGGAGAGAGATTTATATAAGGCCTTATTCCATATCTCTCCTTCAGATCAGTGGCTATCCTAATGATATTACTTCCTTCGTGCTCGATGGATTGGCAGTATCGTGGCGATGGATTGGCAGTATCGGTAGAGGGTCGGACGCCATACTTTGACGTATAGAGTTACGACCCTTGCCATTCTGAGTTCAAATCCCGCCGAGGTTAACTTTGCCTTTCATCCTTGCGGGGTCGATAAAATAAAGTACCAGTAATACACTGAGTAATTGCTGGCCTTGTGCCAAACATAGAAACAATTATTTCCTTCGTGCTCATAAACCTGGGCACGATGGTTGCAGACCTTTTTCCTCTGTTGAAGGTGTTGCTTCGGTGTTATTATCCGGGTCTCATATGATGTTAATATGAATTTTAGATCCCCGCCACCTTCCATGCGTGAGAAGTATAGCCTACCCACATCACCCTTGATATTAAAGTTTCCAGTAATACTGAGAAGCTTGCTTACATCCATCTGATTTAGTTCTTGCAATGACCAGTTCAGCAGGCCAAATGTTGGCGTTAGAATTGGCACAGCATAAGTATTGGGGGCAATGTATTTGTTGTACGCTGACAGTTCTGATGACCATATTTTCTTTAATCACCGGAGATATTCAGTTCTTGTTCTTTCCTTATTTATGGGTCCATCATATCTAACATTCTCATACTGTCCAAGATATCTGTAGTTGTCACGTGTATGTAGAGGTTGTATTGTCAAGCCGTTCATCTCTAGATTTCCAGAGGAGGGCACAACCCTTCCATGTTTTACTGTCAAATATGCACATTTGGACTCACCAAATTTCATTCTGATGTCTGTAGAAAATTGTGTAATGAGGTCCAATTGTTTTTTGATATAGTTGGTATTTGTCACATACAACTTCAGGTCAACAACAAAAAGATGGGAAATACTTCTGGACCCACTTCCATGACCACTTTGTTTTGTGTGCAGGTATGATAGTGGGTTTAGTGAGAGGACGAAGAGCAGCACTGATAAGGTATCACCCTGAAAGATGCCTTTCTGGTAGTGTATTGTATCAGTCTTAATTTCTTCCTTCTCACCATTAAGGATCAAATTGGTGTACCAGTTCTTGGTCAGGCCTTCAACAGCAGCTACTAGTGGTTGTAGGACTTTGACTAACTGTAAAGCCTTAATAATCCACCCATGAGGTACACTACTAAAAGATTTCTGATAGTCCAGCCATACCACAGTCTTGTTCCTGCGATTCTTTGCTGTTTTTTCCTGTATCATTTTATCTGTTTGAAGGTGATCTATGTAGCCCCACACCTCCTTATTTCCACCAGCTTGGTCAGGTGTTATAATGTTGTTGGTGGCACAATGATCCTACCAAAACAGATTAAGGCAACCAGTGTATAATTTATACATGATGTTCTGGCAGGCTATTGGGCGGTAATTTTTAGCAAGGGAGGCCTGGCTATTTTGGGGATGAGGAGAGTAGCGGCAGTTGATAACCACTGGGACACTTCTTGTGTGCCTTTCATAGTTTCTCTAAACATCTGTATGAGATCTTGCCGATAGAAGGTGAAATTCTTCAGCCAGTATCCTGTTATGAGGTCTGGGCCTGGTGATTTCATATTCGACATTTTCTGTAGAGCTGTTTCCAGTATTGATCCATTTATGTCATATTGTTTTGTCTGGACATGCTGGCAGTATTCCTGTTCCGGTTCTTTAAGCCATAAAGTTTGTGTGTCGAATTCATCATTTGTTTCCCATACAGATCTCAACCTGTTCTTTTGTAGGCGTGTGATTTACAGAGATTGGGCCTGTCCCTTTGAAGCTCCGAGAAAATGATTTAGGATCTCATCTCTGGCAAATAATCTATTTAACACTTGCCGTTTATGTGCTGTTGACTTATATTTTAGTCTTTCTGCTGTAGCTGTGAGTTGTTTGTATATATGTATGTATGGGCTGAGGAACTCATAAGAGTTAACGGCCATCCAATAGTGTATAAATGTGTATATATTGTGTATGTATGGGTGTGTGGGGGATTGATTGTGCGTTTGTCTGTGTGCGTATATATATATATATATATATTTGATTTAAAAAATGTTTAACTTAAATAACTTTTTAAAAAATCTTTTAAAACCTATAAAGTATCTTAAAAACCTTTAAAAACTTGTAAATACTTTTTATATATACTTTTCTTTTACATTTTAACTTTCAAATGGGATAGAGTCCCTGGTCAACATTCATGAAAAAGTCAGCGAATCATTGCAACTCATTTACATGTGTGATGGCTAGCAGATGGGTAAAAAGAAAATCCACTGGGAGTGAAGGAACCCGAGCTGGTGTTACAGTATCTTTCTTAAAGAGGGAAACTTTGAAATAAAACCAGTGGTTGATGTGGTGTACTGTTCATCTGGCATAGGCTTGTCACCTGACTATAATCACTGAAGAGAGTGGTGCTCGTGTAGCACAAGCGTTTGTCACTATAATCCAATGATGTACAGATGTTTCTTTTGTGATCTCATCTGTCATTTTTACAGTTGAAAGTCCTATGGCGATGGAGGAGTGGTGACGTGTGCAGATCTGACCAACTGGAAGTATATAGTTGCACATCTACACATAGGTGGCAGGGGTCTTATCATAACATCGTTGTTATGTCTTCCTGTTACAGGGGGTAACTCCAGTGGAGACTCCTCTGTCCGAGCAGCCCTGTCATGGAGAGCACATTCTTGGGAAGGTGCCAGAAAAGGTGCATTGAAAATTGCCAGTCACATCAACGTTGGGTAGTTTACTGCGGCTATTGGTGGTTATTGAAGCAGGAAAGGAAAAGTGAATTACAAAGTAAAACATTTATCAAAAATCGAATCAAACTAAATATTTGCTGCTAGAATGTCAGAACCCTTCTAGACTAAAACTCACCAAACCGACCAGAAAGAAGGACCGCACTGGTAACAAAGGAACTCCAAAGATCAGATATAGATATTGCAGCCTTGTCAGAAACACGTCTATCAGGATGTGCAACTATTCTGTGCAACTATTCTGTCAGTTTATGCTCCAACTCTCCAGGCCAGTGAATAAAACATTATGACATTCTATGAATTTCTTCGTGTTACAATTACATCTACTCCAGTTGAAGAACAAGTGATCATTCTTGGTGATTACAATGCCCGAGGTGGCAGAGACCTTGAGACCTGGAATGCACTAGACCATTATAGCATCAGTAAGATGAATGCCAATGGTTTGAATCTGCTTAAACTCTGTTCGGGACTCAACTCAGCTATTTATAATACATTCTTCCGCCAAAAAAAGAAGCATAAAGTTACTTGGATACACCCAAGGTCAAAAGATGGCCACATAATATATTCCACAGTAACTATTGTCATATTCGCTGCTATATATATTTCAGTGATAGCCATTATTCAACAGCTATGACCTCAGCAGGCAGTAAGAATTTAAACAGAAAAAACAGGAAAACATGATGTTGTAATGGATTTTACCTTGTTAATTCGTTGATATGTTCAGCTCCTGAGTGTGTTGTTAGTCCTCTAAGGAACTGGAAGCATATATATATATATATATGATTAAATATTAACCATCTAACATCTCAGGGTATGTCATGTATCATTTTATTTTATCTGATGAGGACGTACTGCTGAACATGATTCACGTACCTCTGAAATATGTATAATAAAATTTAATTGATCACAAGAACATCTATTTTATTAATATTTGAATTTAATATTATATTAATAACTCTGGAAAATATTTACTGCAGAGTGCTTCCAATCTGCTGTAAAACTCATTCTTTGATGTATTCATTGAATCTTGTTTAACTCTTTAATATATATATATATATATATAGTTTTTCGAGGTTTTTTATATGAAATCGTGTGTCGAAACAAATATTGTTATACTTGGGGAGGGTCATATTTGTGTAATATTGTCCGAATTAATAACAGAACACACTCACTGTTTGGTTGGTTTTCGCTTCTGTGTCTTTTATATCGCTAATCTAATTTATTCGGTCCTCAATGTTGCCATTGACTGACCGACGGTCAAAAATAATACAGATACAATATAGACACAAACACATATATATAGTTTATCAAAGTTCTTTCGTTGCACATCTGCAACATCGTCAGTGGTGCTATTGTTTCCTCCCGTTATATTGTATGTCTACGCCATTTTTATTTAGTCTGTCTATATATTTATTTATTTATTTGTTTGTTTGTTTATTTTATTTTGTCTTCTTTGCGCATGCGTTTGCGTGTGTGTATAGTGTTTTGTTTGATGTGTGTTCGTGATTGTATTCTGTGTATTCTATGTATTCTATCTTTACTAGTGTGTGTTTATATGTGTTTGTTGTTATTGTGCTTGTGTATGTATTTATTTATTTATTTATTTATTTATACTTCTCTTAGGTCAGTGTTGTTTGTTTGAGTGTTGTTGTTATTCCATTCATTCTGTCTGTTTAGTCTTGGCCTTCTAAGTTCTATTTCACTGGCCTCTCTGATTTGCCTATCTGCTGGGTCATTTCTATGTTTAGATATTATTCTAATTTCTATGTTGTCTATGTTACCGTCGTGTTGTTGTCTGGCATGTTCGTATAGTACTGACCCGTTTTTTCGTCCTTTTAGTTCCCCTCGGTGTTGGTCTATCCTTTCACCTATGCTACGAACTGTCTCACCTATGTATGTTGTTGTCGTGTTTCTGCAAGTACCCTCTGTACATCTTATGCTTTAACAGGATTGATGATTGATGGTCGTTAGTTGTCAGTGTGGTAAGTGATAGTATCCTCGTTGGATTATCTTGTTGACATAGACGTGAGGAAGGTCTCTCAATCTATTTACAATATTCCTTTCGTCAGGTCGCCAATTCCAGCAGCATGGATTATAGATGTTATTGAGACACGAGTAACATAATAATGATTTCAACAGCAGTAATTAGAGATGAAATGTATGTTTATTTTTGATGTAGCACAAACAATGTTTGTTAACTTATATGGTTGAAGTTACAGATAAAAAGAGGTTAAAAAAGGGACTGTGCCATTGCGCCGTTAAGCCGGCGAGGCTAGGGTGCAAGATCTCACCGTTACATTATGCGTGTTGCTGGCTTGAAGTTTCCGGTACAAGAGGAAGATTCTTCAAATCTTCGCGGGGAATTTCTTTCCCAGGGTGCGTAGGGATACATCCTCTTCTACTGGCGCTGATTGGCTGAACTGAGCCAAATCACGCACAGAGAATGTATGTGAGCCCGCGGAATGTAGGTCACTACAATACCCCCTTTCTAGACGGTAGTCGATACAGATTATTAAATCAGCAAGAACAAATGCCGAAAGAGCACATCAGTGACAAAATAATTGAGCAGAAGGCTGCATGCAAGAAAAAATGAGGCGTTACGGGCCGTGTTGAGCCGCTGTGTCAAATGACCAGTTGTTTTGTTGTTTATACGTGACCGCCAAAGGTCTAACAAAAACGGATAAAGTTTGACATGGGCGAAGTTGCTGTTCTTGCATTAAATGTCAATGGCAAGTGCTGCACCAGTAGCTGTGGACGAAGCTATTATGGTAGTTCACCAGTGCTGGCAAGAAGATGATGGGTAGGCGAGAAAATGTTGGCCTCCCAGATATATTGCCGAAAGTGCTGTGGAGCCAGGAAAAAATGGCTGGTTGCTTTGTAAAGAAAAAAAGGCAAGTTTAATCTGTAGGTGGGTTGCAGTGTAAATTCCATAATTCGGGCGAATCCACAGAAGTAGCCGAAATGCTGACAAGTCCAGTTCAATTTGTTGCTTTCCCAGCGAGTCGGGCAAAAACAACAAGACGGATGGCCGTCATGGACGATCAGTGTGCAACGAGGTGCGAAGCTGTTTGAGTTCAGCTGCAATTAGTATTCTCGTGTTTCGGTGCCTGTTTGAATCCAGTGGATTAAGCTCTGTGAGCTGCTAGCATGTGACAGCACCTCAACCAGGTGAAAAGGGACTCGCAGAATATTACGTTTGAAGAACATATACCAAGAACAACATGTTGGTGTGTGATAAAAAAATGTGTGCATATGCAGGCATGTAAAACAGCAAAGAATGTGAATGAACAAAAACCATTAGCAAGCAAATAGCAAAAGAGCACAAAACAAGTAAATGCATTCCACAAAGAAATATGTGAATGTAACAAACTGATAATTCAAAGTCAATCTAAGGGAGCAGAGAAATTGCTCAATAAGTTCAAAGTTTTTCAAAGCCAAATAGTTCACACATCACCAGTGTACAGACTTTCTGACACTAGTTCTATCTGAAAACTGAAAAAGAAGTTTGTTAATGCCGTTAGGGGTTAGATGTATGGTGTTTTTGTGAGTTTTCGTGGCCATCTTGTGTGGCATAAGGTTGTGTTGCTTATTGTTAAAGCAAAGTCAAAGAATCTTCTGTAGAGTAGCAGTCACCAAACATGGCAGCCACGTCTGACGCCATAATGGTGAGAAAACTACTGTCTCAATTTCTCGAGTCCCTGTGGTAACGAGACAGAAGGTATGGTGGTTGCGTCGGTAAAGTTACAAGCCGTTTTGAAATTTCCGATGTGTGGTGGTTTGCGTCGGTAAGACTATGAAGCTGCCACTCACTGTTCCTTGTATTGGTCAGTGGTTAAACAACGCTGTCGCTGCTGCTGTCGTTGTTGTTGTCGAGTGTAGTTAGGACTTGTCGGTAGCCATCTTGAAATGTTTTCGTGGCGAAAAAGTTTTTGAAATACTGCCAATTTTCAAAAAATTTTGAAAGAAATATATTGTATTTTCGCAAGTTGCGAAAAAGGTTGGCAACGTGGCAATAAAAGTTCAACTGAATGAAAAAGAAGGGCTGCGTTAAATTCTTACGTCGGTCACCACTTTAACAGGATTGATGATTGATGGTCGTTAGTTGCCAGTGTGGTAAGTGATAGTATCCTCGTTGGATTATCTTGTTGACATAAAGGTCCCTCGATCTATTTACAATATTCCTTTCGTCAGGTCGCCAATTCCAGCAGCATGGATTATAGATGTTGTTGAGACACGAGCAACATAATAATGATTTCAACAGCAGAAATTAGAGATGAAATGTATGTTTATTTTTGATGTAGCACAAACAATGTTTGTTAACTTATATGGTTGAAGTTACAGATAAAAAGAGGTTACAAAAGGGACTGTGCCATTGCGCCGTTAAGCCGGCGAGGCTAGGGTGCAAGATCTCACCGTTACATTATGCGTGTTGCTGGCTTGAAGTTTCCGGTACAAGAGGAAGATTCTTCAAATCTTCGCGGGGAATTTCTTTCCCAGGGTGCGTAGGGATACATCCTCTTCTACTGGCGCTGATTGGCTGAACTGAGCCAAATCACGCACAGAGAATGTATGTGAGCCCGCGGAATGTAGGTCACTACAATGCTATAGACTACGTTTCTAGTTTTACAGTTTATCTGGGGATTTACCTTACATATGATACATTTCCTATTAGTGCAGTGGGTTTTCTTAAAAGGGTAGGTTTTGCTGATCAGGGATTTTATGGTGGTTCCTGGCTTTTCTACCACCTTAATCTTTAAGTGGGTCTTTCTCAGCTAATTTCCCTCCAGGGGTAGCGTCCACAAACATGACACTCTGGTATCTCTGGTTGTCGTACCATGAGGTGGCTTTCCCTATCTTATGTCTAGCCCTATCTAAGCTATTCCATGATTTTTTCCTGTTTAATGGGCAAATTCCTTTCATGTCCAGTTCTAAACACACACGCAAACGCATGCGCAAAGAAGACAAAATAAAATAAACAAACAAACAAATAAATAAATATATAGACAGACTAAATAAAAATGGCGTAGACATATAATGTAACGGGAGGAAACAATAGCACCACTGACGATGTTGCAGATGTGCAACGAAAGAACTTTGATAAACTATATATATGTGTTTGTGTCTATATTGTATCTGTATTATTTTTGACCGTTGGTCAGTCAATGGCAACATTGAGGACCGAATAAATTAGATTAGCGATATAAAAGACACAGAAGCGAAAACCAACCAAACAGTGAGTGTGTTCTGTTATTAATTCTGGCAATATTACACAAATATGACCCTCCCCAAGTATAACAATATATATATATATATATATATATATATATATATATATATATATATATATATATATATATATATATATATATATATATACATACCACGCAGGTGTCTGTACTCATTATTTAACTTACGCTCACACACACTCGCTTCTCTTCAGCCATACATATCTCCTCCTAGCCCCCCTCTTCCCTCTCTCCCCCTTTGACCCTTTGACCCACCCACATACACAGTATCACACCCATGCCAAGCCGCCACCCTCCACCCTGGACCTATATCCCTCTACCTCTTTTATTTCTATGTTTATTTTTATCATTATATTATATATTTTAATTTGTAACTTCACTCCTTAAACCACTCCTTACTCCCACTCGGAGTTCCTGTTCCTCCCCTATCTGAATTTTCCTGATGAAGGACTTATGTCCGAAATGTTGAAACCTGCTCCACTTCCACCAAGTGTGAACCTATTATAACTGTGTACAGTTGCCTCATGTGTTTTGTTCGTTCATTTTCAACTATATATATATATATATGTGTGTGTGTGTGTGTGTGTGTGTGTGTGTGTGTGTGTGTGTGTGTGTATTTCAGGCAACTCCCATAGATTCTGATGTGGACCGGGAGAGGGGATGGACGCCACCAGGTTTAAAAGTCTCCCAAGATACGTCATATACATACATAACACAACAGAATCTAACATAACAGAATCTGCAGATTTTCACAAAGAGAACAATCGAGGGAAAAACACTAGGCTGTGCAATCATCACAACCACATCGGTGAGTTTTTGCTTACAATCTTTGTAGTATCCCTTGCCTGCCCATCTGTCTTTATTTGACCGTAATTTCATTGGTCAATTTACTATCGAAGTGGTTACCTAGGTAACTAGATAAGTTTATCTTGTATTCGGTCATTGTATGGAGTGGAATACTGATTTGTAAAGCAAGACACAGCAGGGCGGGGTGATGGAGGGGCGGAAAACTGACGAACAAACAATGACAAGACGGAATACTTGAGCAGACAGACAGACAAAGAGATAGACGGGCAGACGGGGGTGGGGCAACTGTGGTGATGAATGACGGCGACACGGGCAGATAACACATTAGTCAAATAGATAGATAGATAGATAGATAGATAGATAGATAGATAGATAGATAGATAGATAGATAGAGAGAGAGAGATATAGAGAGATAGAGAGATAGATAGACGAAAGAAGGAAATAGAGAGAGAGAGAGAGAGAGAGAGAGAGAGAGAGAGAGAGAGAGAGAGAGAGAGAGAGAGAGGTCAGGTAGTATTGATAGATTTGTAGGCTGACAAAGTGACAAGCAGGCGGATTTGATAGATGGTTAAAAAAAACAGAACGTCAGAGAGACAAGCAGACCGACAGACAAAGGGACAGAACTACCATATATGCCGGCGTACAGGTTGATCCGGCGCATAGGTCGACCCCTAAAGTTCTGAGGTATAATTCAGGTTTAGGCCTATATTCGCTGGATTAGACGATCCCCCAAAATAAGGCAGTACCATCACCCCAGCCCTAGATGCGCTTGTCATTCTTTGCACAAAATATAAAACATGGAAATAAACACTAAATAGTTGTAAGTAGTCGCAAGTGAGTTCTAACCCCCTGAGTAAACGAGTCTAGCCTTAATGAACCTATGGTAACCTACCCTATGGTAACTTACCTTATGGTAACCTACCTATGGTAACCTACCCTATGGTAACCTACCCTATGGTAACCTTCTCTATGTTAACCTACCCTATGTGCTACGGCAAGTCATTGATATTATTATAATCTCTACCTTAAATAGAATTAGTAAATATGAGATTCAGTAGGAAACAATTGTGGTAGGCTGGTAGAGTTAAGGTAAGTGGAGTTAAGGTAGAGCGAGTGTCAGTGGTAAAGGTTCACATATATGAATCGGATGTAACCCGTGAACTTTTTCCTGGGCAAAATTATTCGGACATGACCTCATTACCAGAGTGTTCAGACTGAAACTGGTTAAACTCATGGCTTTAATCAAAAAGGGTCAGGTATTTGGGGCTGTAAAATGTGACATGTTCACCGTCGAATGGCAAAGACGAGGGCTGCCACATGCTCACATTTTGAGGCTGGTAGAGTTAAGGTAAGTGGAGTTAAGGTAGAGCGAGTGTCAAGCAGGCAGTTTCACTGTTTACCTCTCAGTGGTAAAGGTTCACATTCTATATTCGGTGAACAAGTCGGCCCCCGGTTTCGCAGAGATATTTTTAGGCTCCAAATGTCGACTTATACGCCGGCATATACGGTATACAAGCATTAAGAGACAAAGATAATGAGGCATATAAGACCGCTGCGCCTCCTGCTCACTATCCCTGTTACACTCACTCTTTCTCTGTCACTCTCTCACTTCTCTCCATACAACTTCACTCCCCCCTCTCTCTCCTTCCTCTCCTCTCCCTCCTATGTCTCCTCTCCCTATCCCTCTTCTCCCTATCGCCCCTCTCACACCCCTCTCTATTTCTCTCATCCCTCATCTTCCTCTCTCCTCTCTCCCTCTCTCTCTCTCTCTCTATCTTCATCCTCGCCCCTATCTCACTCTCTCTCCCTCACTATATCTATCTATCTATCTCAAGACGGACGCGTGATACTTGAACCGGAGCAGATGTGCGCGACTGTCAGCGGCACTTTGCACAACTATTCGGGCAGGGTGGCTATGTATTTCGGTCCATACCTCTCGACGGCCTGCCGCGACTCTCGGACGGGGAGGCGAAGTTCTGCGAAAGGCCGATTTCGGCCGCTGAGATGGGGGGCGCGCTGAGCCAATGCGGCAAACGCAAATCTCCAGGTCTCGACGGTCTACCCTACGAATTTTACGTAGCAATGCCGGACTTGTTACCCGGTCTCCTCGAAGCGGTCTACTGCAACTGGCAGCAGAACGGGAGAATTCCTAGTTCTGTGACCAAGGGTGTAGTCACGCTGGTCAGGAATCACGAGAAAAGGGGGACGACATTAGTAATTTCAGGCCCATAACTCTGCTAAACACAGAGTTCAGATTTTGGCCAAGGTGCTAGCAAAGAGGCTGGTGCTTGTCGTCGAAAACCTGGTGGGAGAAGCGCAGACATGCGCAATCCCGACCAGGTCCATACACAACAACCTCCACCTCATGCGATACATCGTAGAGAGGGTAGGGTGTAAACCCGGCTTCGGTGGGGCACTGATAAATTTGGATCAGTCTAAGGCATTCGATAGAGTCGACCATCGTTACCTGGATGCGGTACTCGCGGCGGCAGGCTTCGGACCAGTGTTCAGGGGCTCGATTGCTGCCATGCACAGCAACATCTGCTCAAGGGTCATGGTGAATGGTTACCTCTCAGAGCCGTTCCAAAACACGCGATCCATCCGACAGGGATGCCCTCTCTCCTCCCTTCTGTACGTACTGATTCTCGAGCCACTACTGCGGAAGTTGGAGCTACTGCAAGGCATCCCGTTGGAACCGGGACTGCGAAAAGCGGCGTCGGCCTACGCCGATGACGTGACAGTAATGGTGTCGAGCACCTCGCAAATCGGGGAGGCCGGCACCTTACTGAAGGAATACGAAATGTTCACAGGAGCGAAGCTAAACCGGGACAAGTCCGTCGGTTTGCAACTCGGAACGTGGAGAGGCAGACAGATGCTTTCCGACGGCGTCGTCGGACGCTGGACGGAGAGACCGGTGAAGCTGCTCGGGGTCTGGTTCGGACCGGACCTCCAGGTGGAGAAAAACTGGAACGAGGTGACGGCCAATGTGTTTGCGCTCGCCCAGAAATGGGCCGAGTGCAAACTATCCTTGAAAGGTCGAGCAGAGGTGGCGAACGCTTTCATAGCGTCCGTCATCTACTACCGCTTGACCGTCGTGCCTTGTCCAGGTAAAACGCTCACCAAAATGGAGCGCGCGCTCTTCCAATTCCTTTGGAAGAAGCGGGCTTCTTTGGTGAGAAGATCCATCTGCTGTCAACACCCTTCAAACGGAGGGCTGGGGATGTCGTGGCTGACGATACGCAAACACGCACTCAGGCTGCGGCACCTCCACGTATTTCTCACCAGACAACCAGTGTGGGCCCCGTTCGTGAGCCTTCCCGCGACTCGTCTCGCTGACCGAGGAAAATGGGCAACTGGCATATTGAATGTGCTCAGGCGCTCACAGTCCTCTGGCAAACGGACCCGGCGATCAGTGGAGACTCCACCTCGTCATTCTATAAAGGGTTAGTCCGCTGCAAGTGCGACGACATTCGAAGAAACTCTAGGCGTAGAGGAAGGCGAACTGACCAGTCTGTTCCGTATGACCTTCCGCCTGGGACCGATGGACAACTTCCAAAAGTCCCTGGCCTGGCAGTGCTACCGAGGAGCTCTACCCGTTCGAGACAAGCTCTACAGACACGGGCGCCCGGGCAGGAATCCCTCGAAAAAGATCTGTCCGAGATGCGTGCGTGACGAGGAAACCGTCGCGCATGCATTCGTACACTGCCCAGGCGTTACCGACCTGTGGAGCTATGTAAAACGACTACTGTCGCGGGTGGGACAAATCCGGTTGACCACTGTGTCCATTATTGTGATCAAACCGCCACCTTCCTTCAAAAACGAAGGAGAGGCGGTTTTCCTGTGTAATGGCTATGGTGAAAGAGGCTATATGGTGGACGAGATTTAAAAGGTTGAGGTCAGACACCTTTCTCTCTGGCGAACAACTGGTTCG
This sequence comes from Eledone cirrhosa, assembly GCA_964016885.1. Classification (NCBI taxonomy): domain Eukaryota; kingdom Metazoa; phylum Mollusca; class Cephalopoda; order Octopoda; family Eledonidae; genus Eledone; species Eledone cirrhosa. The sequence goes on from OZ024744.1 coordinate 29,093,920, forward strand.
CTTCTTCAAATATCATTTTAGAAGAAGAATCCAAGTGGAGAGGGAGGTGCTGCACCCCAGCAAATTTTACGAACGGTGGGTGAATGTGGCAAAGATGGCCCGAGTGGTTGGGACTTCTCTCTATATAAGCCTGTAGGTTGAGGAAAAAGAGGAAGAGAGGAAAGGAACGCTCACTCTTCGTGCTCTTGGAGATGAGGGTTGTACATTTTCTCGGGGTGTGTACAACCCATGTGTAACGCCTCCCCCCTATTGGGGATTTCAATTGTTAATTGTTATTTGTTATATGTTATTTGTTATTTGTTTTATTAATTCTGTTTTTTACACGCTTGTATGTAAACTCCCCACTCTGTATCTGTTCCCATCTTTTTGCACCCTTGTGGCAAATAAAGAAATATATCTATCTATCTCTCATTTTCACTCTCTTATGGTTGTGGTGGCGGTCGTGCTGGTGCTGGTGGCGGCGGCGGTGTTGGTTGTGGCGGCGGTGTTGGTGGTGGTGGAGGTGGTGGTGGCGGTGGCGGTTGTGGTGGCGGCGGTGCTGCTGCTGGTGTTGACGGTAGTAGCGGTAGTAGTAGTAATGATAGAGGTAGGATGAGCGGAGGTGTTGATGGTGGAAGTAGTGGTTGGTGGTGACAGCGACAGTGTGGGGGAGGGGGGTACTGAGCCGGTGGTAGGCGAGACAGGACAGAAGGAGGGAAGGGGGGGGGGCAACAACACTGTATTCTTCCTTCTCCTTTTCTCCCCCTCCTCCACTCCTCTTCCGATACCCCAGTACATATACACACCCCGGGTATGGATGGGTGTGTTTAGAGTTGGTCCGGGTTGACGTGATTTAACAGTTTATATATGTGTGTGTGTATGAATAAGTATGGATGAGGTGTTAAATCTTCATTAAGTTTATTCTGGAATCAAAAGCTCATCTAACTTCTGTTAGCTTTCCGGATCATTTCTTTTGAATGAAACAGTTCTAGTCCTGTAGAAGCCATTTCTATAACAACTAATAATTAAGTTTGTTTTGAAACAGAGGACGGGTTTGAAAATAGAAATAGAAGTTTTCGCCGTATTTTTGACAAAAGAAATTTTAGCCTGATAGTGGGGTTTAGAACCCCCTAAGAAATAGAAAAGGATTAGTATTGATGTACATGGGAGTCGGACCCACATTTTTTTGTTATCAAGACCACTGTGCTACCATTACACCAACACATCACCCATCTCTTTTCATTCAAATTAGAAGCTACATTCTTAGAAAGTATGATGGTTTCTTATATAGACACAAGGCCAGCAATTTTGTTTTTTCAAAATCGACCCCAGTGCATTACTGGTACTTATTTTATCGACCCCGTAAAGATGAAAGGCAAAGGTACCCTCGGTGGAATTTGAACTCATGTCGTAAAGGGTCATAACTCTATGCTGCGAAGCATGGTGTCTGAAACTCTACTGATACTGCCAATCCACCGTTAGAAAGTATGTTTTGAAAGTGATCTGGATGACCAAAGATATGGGTTCGACACCCATGTACGTCAATAATCATCTTTATGTGTGTTATTCATACATATTTTAAAGCACATGGTAGTTGTCAATTGATTATATTAAACGTTTTCGTGAGATAACACTCCAATGCTTATTTTCAATTTATATATCGTTAATACCCAGAAGAAATAATTGTTTCTACTTTTGGCACAAGGCCAGCAATTATCCAGTACATTACTGGTACTATATTTTATCAACCCCGTAAGGATGAAGAAATAATGATGCCTATAGTATAATTCTTACACAGGATTCGTAAACTATCAGTAATATAATAAAAGCCGTGGATATTTGTCCGTGACAGTGAGGAAGGAAGGGAGCATTACGTCAACTGAGGAAGGAAGGGGTGATGACAAACTACAGAAAGCAGCATCTAACATTCGCTATACCTGTGTGTGCATATGTATAGTGAATTGGCTACACACATTGGCTGTTATGATTATGTGTGTGTGTATATGTGTGTTTGTGTACATAAAATTTATATATAATATTTGTGTGGGTGTATATGTGTTTGTGTGTGTATATGTATGTGTGTTTGTGTAAATTGTATTTATATATAATATTTGTGTGTGTGTATATGTGTTTCTGTGTATATGTATATGCGTTAATGTAAATTATATTTATATATAATATTTGTGTGAGTGTATATATGTTCGTGTGTGTTTATTTAGGAAGATACATAGACGATAGAATTACAAACACACACGAATCTACACATACATATATATATAAACAGACACACTTAATAAACATAATTATTACATACACACACATCTATGTGATGACTGAGGAAGGAGGGGTGAGAGAAATCATAGAAGTCCAGCGTTCTAAGATTCGTCACAGCTGTGTGTTTGTATGTTTGTATCACCTGTGTGAGGGAGTGCGAAGGAATCAACCAACCAACAGACATCTCTTTTTTCTATTACAATCAGCCGTCATTTTTGACGGCACGGGGCCAGTTAGTAAATTAATAATTATTGTAATAAAAATGTTCATTTGTCCCAAAAATAAGTGTACGGATTTTCCAGTATACAGCAAGTTACCGCAGCACCTCGTTTATGTGTATAGGCTTGTTGGTTATCACCTTGGCTGCACATACTTGTTTTAACATGATCAACTGAGTCAATCATGAGTTATTGCTGTTTATGTACAGACGTTTTTATATTCTCTGTTACATTTGCGATGCAGGAAAATATCGAACAATGATACGTAATCAAATGTGTGAAACTCAACAAATCCGCCACCGAAATATTAAATGTTTTAACACAAACTTATGGAGGTGCCATTCTATCGAGAAGTATGGTTTTTAAGTGACACAAAGCTTTCAAGGGGAGCTGAGAAAATGTTGAAGACAAACCTCTTCTGGAAGGCCAATCTCCTCAACAAATGAACACAATGTGGATATGGTGTGAGTGATGATGGTGAAAAATCACCGATTAAGTGTTAGGATGATTGTAGAAGAAACGGGCTTGGATGAAAATACAGTTCACGGAATTTTAACAGATGATTTACACATGTGAAAAGTTTGTTCAATATTAGTGACCAAACATTTGTCTGTGGAGTAAAAATTGAACTGGTTGGAAATTTGCCACGATTTGCTAGGACTCAAAATTGAACTAACTTTCTTGAATAAAGTAATAACAGGAAATGAATCATGAGTGTTCGATTACCATTCAGAGACAAAATTGCAAAGTGAGGAGCGATACATGAAACATTCTCATCATCTGAAGAAAACTCGCATGAGCAGATCCAGGGTGAAAACAATGATTATCATATTTTTCGACAGCCGTGGTATTGTTCACAGAAAAGTTTTACATTCAGGATAGACAGTTAATCACATCTTCTATAAAGATATCTTGGAACAACTTCGAAAACGAGTCCAGCGATTCCGAAAGGACATTGCAAGAGACTGGGTACTTCACCATGATAACGCGCTAGCTCACACAACACATTTAATTAGAGAATTTCTGGCAAAGAAAATCATTCCTATTCTTCCATGTCATCTCTATAGCCAGTTGAAATCGAAGTTGAAAGGTCATCTTTTTGGGACAGTGAAAACATACAAAAAATTGTAGCTGACGAGCTAACGACACTCACTGAAAATGATTTCGGGTACTGCTAACACCAGTGGAAAAAACGTTGGAAACACTGTATGACTTCCAAAGGGACGTATTTTGAAGGAGATAACTTGTAATTTCATGTACGTCTAATATACATGAAAATAAAAAGTACTCTTAATTTTTTCACAAACCTCGTGTATGTATATATATATATATATATATATATATATATATATATATATATATATATATAAGAAAATAAATGAGATTTCGCTTCAAGCATAGCTTTATACAACATGTATAGAAATTTCGTATTTCTAAAGAAATACAGTTTTAGGAAGCCGTAGCTATGAAATCACTGGGGGGCTAATGCCCTCTTGTGGTGTCCAGCAGAAGCAAGGGGGACAACCGTCTATGCATTTCAGGCTTAACTGGCCTTCGTCAGGACGGTCCCTCCCACCGCTTGCGACTACTGAACTTGAAACCAGTCGAAAATATATACTTTTCTCGTCTGTGTGAATGAGGTGATTAATCTCATTTGCATATGAAGCTGCATAAGTTGGCTCAACTTATAATAAAATAGAAAAGAAATGAGATTTCGCTTCAAGCATAGCTTTATACAATATGTATAGAAATTTCGTTTTTCTAAAGAAATACGGTTTTAGGAAGCCGTAGCATAGACAGTTGTCCTCCCTGCTTCTACTGGACACCACCAGAGGGCGTTAGCCCCCCGGTGTTTGCATAGCTAGGCCTTCCGTCGAGAACTCTGGTGTCTTTGGTTCCCGCACTGCTGTTTTCCCCCCGTAAAATCGGAAAGGTAGCAGCCCGCTTGAGGTAGGGATCCTATGAGGTGGAGGTGGCTGTTGCAGCAGGTGACCATTCTCCATGGTAATGACTTTGCCGTTTTGTCTGCGGAGCGCAGCTGAGACACCATTGTGACTTGGATGCAGTGTCTGTCCCCTCACCTCTCCATTCTTTTCATGGCTTGATTTTCATTTCTTCTTCTTTTCATTTCCTTTTTTTCTTTTTTATTTCCTTCAATTGTGTATTTTGTGTTTGTATAAACGACTTTATAAAATAAAACAAAGAACGCAAAAAGGTGTACAATATACATAGTAATAAGAAAACGAAAAAAGGAAAGGAAAGGGGCAGTACACCTCAGTCTGAGTGGTGTTTCAGCTGTGCCTGGCGGACAAAGTTTCGAAGGCATTTCCGCAGGAAATGGCCAGCGACATACGCTGCAATAACCCCACACCAAGGGGCTCTTTTCTCATTATATTTGGGAGTTCACCTTGTTCTTCTCCACCATCATTAATACTAATGCCCTTCTCATTACAGGAGAAATTTTAAATTATGAAAAAAAACTATTAAGAAATTAATTGGCAGTATCGGTAGAGCGTCGGACAACATGCTTTATGGTATATAGTTACGGCTCTTAACGTTCTGAGTTCAAATCTCGTCGAGGTTAGTTTTACTTTTAATCCTTATGGAGTCAATAAAATAAAGTAGAAGTAACACACTGGGGTCAATTTAAACAACTTTCTCTTCCTGCAAAATTATTGGCTTTCTGCTTAAAACCATTATTATTTGGTGGCCTTGTCTGGACATACTGTACATCGCAGCAGAAGTCTGCGGGGTTTTTTACCTTGTTTAAAAACATTTATTTAAAATTTTGTTAAATCAGATTTATTTTTAAAACACATTTACAACACAAGTTTTGTTTTTAAAAACGCGACTGATCAACCAAAGCCAGCAACTGAATGGAACTGCGGGGCGTCCGTAGAATGTAAGGGTCAAACAGCTGCAAAACACACCAAGGCGTGGGCAACAAAGAAAATGTACCAAATTAACTTTCCACTTTTGAAAGAATACGACAATGTCGTTACTAATATCACTATTGCAGGTACAACATAAAAAAACAACGTGGCTAAGTACGAAAACAATACCCCCGCTGCCACCATAACCACCACCAGTACTACTAAACAGCAGAAAATAGCAAGAATAACAATAAGAAGAGTAACAACAACAACAATACTTTCGCAGCTACGGTAGCCAAAACAACAGATCTCATCCAAAGAAAGAAACGTGTTTAGCGCAAGCAGCAAAATTAATTAAAAAAAAAAAGACCAGGACTAACGTAAGTTTTCCTCCTGAAGAGTTGGCAGCTACGAAGCGAAAAACTTTTGTTTATAAATGCGTTTCTATAAAACCAAAAAGGCAAAACAAAACAAACAAAAACAGAATTAGCGCCTCAAACGCATCTGGAAACAGCCTTGAAGTAAATCATGCAGAATATCCAGACAATTTTGGAGCGTTGAGGTGCTCTTCAAGAGTGAAGCCTTTGCTTTAAAGCGTTCTGTGGTCCCCCGCAAAACGGACCAATACATATTGTTTCCCTGTTATTTGGGAAGAACAGTCCAGATCCTTATTGCGGGAATCCTACCAGAGTTAGACATTTGATGGGTCCTGTTATCCGGATTTTTTATCTCCTGGGGGTAAATAGAATCCGGGGGGAATCTTTTTACCTAGGATCAGTTTGGAGATACTTCACATAATACCAAAAAAGCTGGACAAGATACCGGACATAATTCGCCTTCAATACGGTGATGTCCTACATGTCGTTGAGGGCAAAAATACCTCGATGTCATCAATGTAGCGAAAGCAGCCACCTAAGATCTTTCTGCCCTCATCAAAAGATAGCGGAGAACAGCAGAACCCAGTTGTTGCCAACACCACCCTCCAACAACAACACTAAATGCAAACAACAGCAATACCTCCAATGATAGCAGCAGCAACGAAAGTAACACTAACACCTGAGGCAAATCCAACACCATCAGCGTCACAAAAAGGAGCACCAGAGGGGAAGAGCATAAATTAGCCCATCCATGGGTCTCCTAAGTCTCTCTCCCTGCCCCCTCTTTGAAACACACTTCCCTTTGTCCTCCTCCTCTTTCAATCTTTTCTATATTTATCTGCCTGTCACCCACTTTGTGGATTGTCTCTCTGTTGACCACTGGCCACTGGTGTCTGTCTTCTGAGGCATTTTTTCCCATCGCTCTCTTTGACAGCATTTAGCTGTTTTAACGACTGTTCTAGCGATGATTTTTCTCCTTTCTATGTGTATTTAAATAGACTCTCACTTCGTTACGATCAGAGACAACATTGTTTTTCATTTAATTTTAGCATTGCTATATTTAGCTTTCTATTTAGGACAAACACCACAGCTTTGAGGTCCACCATCCCATTATTTTCTTTCCTTTATTTTCTTCGTCCTCCTATTTGTGCTGTTTGTTTTATCACACACACATTATGCCAACAAAAAGATATATTTTTCTGGTGCATGATGCAGCATGTTAAAATGGTTCTCTCAATTAAATCGTGCGAAACCATTTTGCTGGTTTGAGAGCTGATAAAGGTGAAGATGTGTGTGTGTAAACTTGTCTTGTACATCGCCTTTTTTATTTCCTCTTGTACATCTCTGTGAGGGTGGAAGTGTATATGTTTATGTATGGGTATGTCTATGTCTGTGTGTGTGTATGTTAGAGTAATCCGGGTAATCCAGGAGATTTGACACATATTGTATTTGACACATATTGTATGTTATAATAAAATAATTGTTTCTACTTTTGGCACAAGGCCAGCAATTATCCCAGTGCATTATTGGTACTTTATTTTATCGACCCCGTAAGGATGAAAGGCAAAGTTAACCTCGGCGGGATTTAAACTCAGTCCGTAAAGGGACGTAACTGTGCTGCAAAGCATGGCGCCCGACCCTCTACCGATACTGCCATGAAATATTACATGTCGTGTATATTTAAACCTGTAGCTAATAATTATTTATCAAGGTGATATTTGGATTCAGGACATGAAAATATATAAGAATTAAATAACCTCATTTAAGAAACACACAACGTTTCAAAAATTGTTGACCAGTGTTAGCGGTCCGAAGCGCGTAATAAGGTCACTGACGAAAAGGTTACAGGTGAAGTGACTGAATGAGCGGAATTGTCGGGCGACAGGTGACCGAGAGCTGAGCCGGATGATGCGGAGGTGCCCGGCGAACTGGTCCGCGAATCGCCGGCCTGTCTGTCCGACATAGGCAGCTCCACATAACGTGTAATGGAGTCCGTAGACAGTGCTGAAGCAGATGCAGCGGAAAGAGTGACAAACACGGAGGGATTGGTCGTTGGGCCTCTGGTGGAAGGCTGTGGTGTTGATGATGTAAAGGGCAGTTGTAGCAGCGGGAACTGGAGCAGGGGGTCAGGGCAGGTGTGACAGAAGGAACTGGCGCAGGGCGAGGGCAGTTGTGGAAGTGGGGTCGGGAGCAGCCGGAGGGCAGGTGTGGTAGCGGGATGGGGAGTAGGGGAGGGCAGGTCTGGCAGTGGGGTGATGAGTGGGGCAGATGAGGCAGTGGGATGGGGGAGGGGGAGGGCAGGTGTGACAGTGGGATGGGGGAGTAGGGGAGGGGAGGTGTGGCAGTGGGATGGGGAGTAGAGTGAGGGCAGGTGTGGCAGCGGGATGAGGAGTAGGGGGAGGGCAGGTGTGGCAGTGGGATGGGGGTAGGGGAGGACAGGTGTGGCAGTGGGATGCGGAGTAGGGGAGGGCATGTGTGGCTGTAGGATGGGGAGAAGGGGGAGGGCAGGTGTGGCATAGGTGTGGGAAGTGGGGTGAGGTGTGACAGGAGGAAGTAGGGGACAGCAGATGTGGCAGTGGTATAGGGACTAGGAAGAGAACAGGTGTGGCAGTGGGATGAGAGTAGGGGGAGGGAAGGTGTGGCAGTGGGGTCGGGAGTAGGGGAGGGCAGGTTTGGCAGTGGGGATTGAGGTAGGGGGTGGGGCGGCAGTGGGGGAGTAGGGGGAGGTCAGGTGTGAAAGTGAGATGGAGTAGGGGGAGGGCAGGTGTGGGAGTGGGATGGGGGATAGGGGGGTAGGTGTGGCAGTGGAATGAAGGGTATGGGGAGGGCAGGTGCTGTAGAGGGGTCGGAGGAAGGGAGAGGACAGGTGTGGCAGTGGGATGGGGAGTAGGTGAAGGCCAGGTGTGGCAGTGGGATGGGGGTAGGGATAGGGCAGGTGTGGTAGCGGGATGGGGAGTAGGGAGAGGGCAGGTGTGGCAGGGAATGAAGGGTAGGGGGAGGGCAGGTCTGACAATGGAATGAGGGGTAGGGGGCAGGTCTGGCAGTGGTATGGTGGGGTAGGGGGAGGAGAGGTGTGGCAGTGGGATGGGGAGTAGGGGGAGGGCAGGTGTGGTAGTGGGATGGGGGTATGGATAGGGCAGGTGTGGTAGCGGGATGAGCAATAGCGGGAGGGTACGGGTGGCAGTGGGGTCGGGAGATCCAATACCCCCAAATACATTTTCAGCTTTATATTCCTGTGAGAAGAATATATAGCAAACTGCCTGGATAAAAGAATTATCGATGATGGATCTTCACCACCCCGTCCGAGTTTCCAGCCTCCTCTATAATGTGAATCCCCCTGAAGCCACCACAAAAGAGTCAGCCCAAACTATAATGGTCATATTGGTGACACGACAAAAACGAGCGCCCAGACCACACTGTAAAGTAGTCATGTAGGTGTCACAACAAAAAGTACCCAGTCCACACTGTAAAGTGGTCATGTAGGTGTCACACCAAAAAGTACCCAGTCCACACTGTAAAGTGGTCATGTAGGTGTCACAACAAAAAGTACCCAGTCCACACTGTAAAGTGGTCATGTAGGTGTCACAACAAAAAGCACCCAGTCCACAATGTAAAGTGGTCATGTAGGTGTCACAACAAAAAGTACCCAGTCCCCACTGTAAAGTATTCATGTAGGTGACACAACAAAAAGCACCCAGTCCACACTGTAAAGTGGTCATGTAGGTGACACAACAAAAGGAACCCAGTCCACACTGTAAAGTGGTCATGTAGGTGTCACAACAAAAAGTACCAGTCCACACTGTAAAGTGGTCATGTAGGTGTCACAACAAAAAGTACCCAGTCCACACTGTAAAGTGGTCATGTAGGTGTCACAACAAAAAGCACCCAGCCCACACTGTAAAGTAGTCACGTAGGTGTCACAACAAAAAGCACCCAGCCCACACTGTAAAGTAGTCATGTAGGTGTCACAACAAAAAGCACCCAGTCACACTGTAAAGTAGTCATGTAGGTGACACAACAAAAAGCACGCAGTCCACACTGTAAAGTGGTCATGTAGGTGACACAACAAAAAGTCCCCAGTCCACACTGTAAAGTGGTCATGTAGGTGTCACAACAAAAAGTACCCAGTCCACACTGTAAAGTGGTCATGTAGGTGTCACAACAAAAAGTACCCAGTCCACACTGTAAAGTGGTCATGTAGGTGTCACAACAAAAAACACCCAGTCCACACTAAAGTGGTCATGTAGGTGTCACAACAAAAAGCACCCAGTCCACACTGTAAAGTGGTGATGTAGGTGACACAACAAAAAGTACCCAGTCCACACTGTAAAGTGGTCATGTAAGTGTCACAACAAAAAGTACCAGTCCACACTGTAAAGTGGTCATGTAGGTGTCACAACAAAAAGCACCCAGCCCACACTGTAAAGTAGTCATGTAGGTGTCACAACAAAAAGCACCCAGTCACACTGTAAAGTAGTCATGTAGGTGTCACAACAAAAAGCACCCAGTCACACTGTAAAGTAGTCATGTAGGTGACACAACAAAAAGCACCCAGTCCCAACTGTAAAGTGGTCATGTAGGTGACACAACAAAAAAGTACCCAGTCCACACTGTAAAGTGGTCATGTAGGTGACACAACAAAAAGCACGCAGTCCCAACTGTAAAGTGGTCATGTAGGTGATACAACAAAAAGTACCCAGTCCACACTGTAAAGTGGTCATGTAGGTGTCACAACAAAAAGTACCCCGTCCACACTCTAAAGTAGTCATGTAGGTGTCACAACAAAAAGTACCCAGACCACACTGTAAAGTGGTCATGTAGGTGTCACAACAAAAAGTACCCAGTCCACACTGTAAAGTGGTCATGTAGGTGTCACAACAAAAAGCACCCAGCCCACACTGTAAAGTAGTCACGTAGGTGTCACAACAAAAAGCACCCAGTCCCAACTGTAAAGTGGTCATGTAGGTGACACAACAAAAAGTACCCAGTCCACACTGTAAAGTGGTCATGTAGGTCACACAACAAAAAGCACCCAGTCCCAACTGTAAAGTGGTCATGTAGGTGACACAACAAAAAGTACCCCGTCCACACTGTAAAGTGGTCATGTAGGTGTCACAACAAAAAGTACCCCGTCCACACTGTAAAGTAGTCATGTAGGTGACACAATAAAAAGCACCCAGTCCCAACTGTAAAGTAGTCACGTAGGTGTCACAACAAAAAGCATCCAGTCCACACTGTAAATGTGGTTGGCGTTAGGAAGGGTATCCAGCCGTAGAAACCAAGCCAAAATCAGATCTGTGTTAGCGAATCATAGTAGCCTGACCTGATCCCTCAAAAAAGGACAGCCCGTCCAACCCATGCTAGCTTGGAAGATGGACGTTAAACAATGATGATGATGATGGATCCATTGAGAAAGAAGGTTGCTCACTAATTCATATCATACAGATGTGACAATAAAAATTGTGCA
>OZ024744.1:29120107-29122607 GCA_964016885.1 Eledone cirrhosa
TTGTTACTGTTGTTGTTGTTACTGTTGTTGTTACTGTTGTTGTTGTTGTTACTGTTGTTGTTGTTGTTACTGTTGTTGTTGTTACTGTTGTTGTTGTTGTTACTGTTGTTGTTGTTGTTACTGTTGTTGTTGTTACTGTTGTTGTTGTTGTTGTTACTGTTGTTGTTGTTGTTGTTACTGTTGTTGTTGTTGTTGTTACTGTTGTTGTTGTTGTTGTTACTGTTGTTTTTGTTACTGTTGTTGTTGTTACTGTTGTTGTTGTTGTTACTGTTGTTGTTGTTAGTGTTGTTGTTGTTATTGTTGTTGTTGTTACTGTTGTTGTTGTTGTTGTTACTGTTGTTGTTGTTGTTGTTGTTACTGTTGTTGTTGTTACTGTTGTTGTTGTTGTTACTGTTGTTGTTGTTACTGTTGTTGTTGTTGTTACTGTTGTTGTTGTTACTGTTGTTGTTGTTACTGTTGTTGTTGTTGTTGTTACTGTTGTTGTTGTTACTGTTGTTGTTGTTACTGTTGTTGTTGTTGTTGTTGTTACTGTTGTTGTTGTTACTGTTGTTGCTGTTGTTACTGTTGTTGTTGTTACTGTTGTTGTTGTTACTGTTGTTGTTGTTGTTACTGTTGTTGTTGTTACTGTTGTTGTTGTTACTGTTGTTGTAGTTGTTGTTACTGTTGTTGTTGTTGTTGTTGTTACTGTTGTTGTTGTTACTGTTGTTGTTGTTGTTGTTGTTACTGTTGTTGTTGTTGTTGTTGTTGTTACTGTTGTTGTTACTGTTGTTGTTTTTACTGTTGTTGTTGTTGTTACTGTTGTTGTTGTTACTGTTGTTGTTGTTGTTGTTACTGTTGTTGTTGTTGTTACTGTTGTTGTTACTGTTGTTGTTGTTACTGTTGTTGTTACTGTTGTTGTTGTTGTTACTGTTGTTGTTGTTACTGTTGTTGTCGTTGTTACTGTTGTTGTTGTTTCTGTTGATATTATTTTACCAAGACAATCACCATCAACACTAACAAGCTCCATACCAACACCACCATCACCACCACCACAAACACCACCAACAACAACAAGAACACCTACACCACGATCACCACCAACAACAACACCAACACCACCACCACCACCAACACCACCACCACAACACCACCACCACCAACGCCACCCCCACCACCACCACCAAAACTACCACCACCAACACCACCATCACCAACACCACCATCACCAACACCACCAGCACCACCACCAACAACAACAACAACAACACCATAACCACCACCACCATCACCACCACCAGCAACACCACCATCTGCCCCACTACCAACAACAACACCAACAAAACCAGCACCATCACCACCACCACCACCACCATCACCATCCCCGTGTAGGTCTCACAATACAAAGCACCCAGCCCACACTGTAAATTGGTCATGTAAGGGCCATTACAAAAAGTACCCAGTATTCACTGTAAATGTGGATGGCGCTAGGAAGGGCATCCAGCCGTAGAAACCAAGCCAGAATCAGTTCTATATGAGCAAGAAATAATCAACTGACCTATCATTGCTAATAGGATAACTCGTCTAGCCCATGCCAGCTTGATAAATTGGACGTAAAACTGTGATGTTGATGATTAGATGGATATATACTCCACCTATTCCCAATTTCCAAAGATCTTCCATATTCTGTATCTCATGTCTCATCCCAATTTTTCAATTCCACGTAACATCAAACATGTTAACCCACCGCCATGAAGCATCTCACATCTTATTGATATATAATACAGTCTGACTTTTGTAGTCTACAAATATTTCCCCATTCAATGCTCCATATCTCACCACTAGTTAGTATCACACTTTATTCACATACATAGTATATATATATATATAACAAATTATAAAGTAAGAAGAAGTAATAGACACAGATATATACCTATTTTTTCCTCATTGTCGCGACTGTACAGTTTTTCTGGTCATTATGCAACAATTTCACGTTATAGAGGTGTAGAGGCAAACCAGCTTTTCAAGGGAACTTCTAGACACGTTCGTAGCAAGCGAGAAAATCTCAAAAAGGCGGAAGGAGAGAATATCACGTGATACAACGGTCAAGAAAGAGGACATGTAGCAGTGAAAAATATCTGAGATGGCGGAGGGAGAAATTAATACATGATACCGAGTTTATAGGGGGTGGTATGGTTGACTGAAAGTGGTTATAGTGTTTGCTTAAAAGCAGTTACTATACTTCCGTGGTTGCTCGACCGTGTGGGAGTTTGAGACAATAATGAGAGGTACGCACATATATGTGCATACATACATACACATGTATTACATATATACACATATATTTTTTCATAAGTATGTGAGTGTGTGTGTTGTCGACTGTAACCGAGATACAAAATATTTGAAATAATTATATTGAGCCGATATCAGAGCTATGTAACACACACACACACACACACACACACACACACACACACACACACACACACACACACACACACACACACACACACACACACACACA
>OZ024744.1:29127607-29200107 GCA_964016885.1 Eledone cirrhosa
TTTAGTATTGCCTGTGTGAAGTGATCGTTTCTGCGCATACGCGTTCGTACGGTTGTCCTTCCCGTTCCGTATAACCATGTCCATTACGAGCTGAGAATCCACTAAGGTGAAACAATTATTCTCGGTATGGTGAACTAACTTTTGTGTAACCACTTATATATATATATATATATATATATATATATATATATATATATATATATATATATATATATATATATATATACATATATATATACATATGTTACATAGCGCTGATATCGAGTCAGTATAATTATTTCGAAGGGACATAATAGTACCCCTGACGATAATGCAGATGTGCAACGAAAGAACTTTGTTAGACTATATATATGTGTTTATATCTATATTATATCTGTATTTTTTACCGTTGGTCAGTCAATGATAAACATTGAGGACCGAATGAGTTAACTTTGGAGATATAAATGATACAGAAGCGAAAACCAACCAAACAGTGAGTCTGTTCTGTTATTAATTTTGGCAATATTATTACAACAATATGACCCTCCCCAAGTATAACAATATTTGTTTCAACACACGATTTCATATCAAAAACCTCGCAAAACAAATATATATATATATATAGTAATAATAATAATAATTGTGAAGACTAATAAATAAATAAATATATATATATATATATATATATATATATATCGTTTCTGAATATGTTTAGTAAGATTCTTTATCTGAAAACGTGTGTTGAAACCGATATTGTAATGCTTTGTGAGGGTCATGTTGCCAATAAGAAACACACGCACTCCAATTATTTATAAGTTAAATTTATAAATTTAAGAATTTATAAATTATAAATTTCGGGTTGGTTGGTTCCACAAGCGGACGATTGTACATATATTGTCAAAGTTCTTTCGTCACACATTATGTGAACTCTTCAGTTAATGGGGATTCTTTTCTTTGTTTTTGTGCCTCTCCTTTGTTCTGTCCTACGCCATCTTGTTTTTGTGTGTGCTGTGTGCTTAGTTTGCGCATGTGTTACATCCGGGTGTCTGTGTGTGTTTATATTTTTTATTTATTTGTTTATTTACATGTTACTGGTTGGTTGTTTGTTCTATGAGTGTGTGTGTGTTTTCATTTTCTCCTTAATTGTAAATTGTGATGTTGCTGTTCCATTTATGTTTTCTATTTAATTTTGGTTGCAGTTCATTAATTTGTATTGCCTCTGTGTAAACATTGCGTCTTTTCTGTGTGTAGATTCTACACTTGTAAATTGTGATGTTGCTATTCCATTTATGTTTTCTATTTAATTTTGGTTGGAGTTCATTAATTTGTATTGCCTCTGTGTAAACATTGCGTCTTTTCTGTGTGTAGATTCTATTTTTATTTCTATGTTCTCTAATTTACCCTTATGTTCTATTTTAGCATGTTGATGGAGTACATATGATTCTTTACTATCTTGAAGCTCTCGCCAGTGTTCATTTATCTGTTCTCCTATACTACGAGCTGTCTCACCTATGTACACTATATTCTTATCTCTACATTGTCCTTCAGTACATCTTATGCTATATACTACATTTCTAGTTTTACAGTTAATGTGGGGGCTTAGTTTACAGGTTATACATTTCTTATCTATACAGGGAGGTTGAAAAGGGTATGTATTGCTAATAAGTGTTTTTATGGAGGTACCTGGTCTTTCTACTATCTTAATATTGAGTTTATGTTTATCTAGGGCCCTTCTAAATTTGTAAGCTAATTCACCTCTAGGGGTTGTATTGATGAACATTAGACTCTGGTATTTATTGCTATCATACCATGAGTTTATTCTATTAAACTTATTCCTATTTCTTTCTATTCTATTCCAAAATTTGCTCCTATACATGGGGCAGGTCCCATTTGTATCATTATTTACCATTTTTTCCCATTTGGTTCTGGCTCCTCTATATACTCTGATTTTATCTCTCTGGTTGTAACCAGAGAACTGCATACGGTGGATGAAGTGTTGTATGTGTCTCTCTAGTTCTTTGTGGTTGCACATGCAGGACACGTTTCTCATCACCCGTACCAAATCCGCAATCAGTATGTTGATTTTGGTATGGTCCGAAACAGCTGAGTTTAGGTGGATCAGATATTTGGAAGTCATGGGTTTGGCATAATGGGAATGGAGGATTTGTTTTTTGTTATAAATGGTTTCTAAACAGAGCTCTGTGTCTAGTACAAGTAATCGATGGTTGGGGTGTTTGCTTGGGTAGTCTATAGTAACTCTAATACTCTGGTTGATGGAGTTAGCTATTTGCTGGATGCTTTCTATGGTGTTTTTCTCTAATTCCTGACTGTTCTCTAGTGGGGGTGTTTTTACTACGATGTTTATATCATCAACGTAGCGGGAGTACATTATCGGGGTTGCTGTCTTCTAATTGTTCAGTAAGTTTAGGTTTAAGTCTATTGTCCCACCATACCATGAATAGGTTAGCTATGTCACCTGCAATGCTAACACCAATAGCTGCTCCTTCCTCTTGGGCATATGTTTTTCCATTAAATTTGAACATATGTTCCTTAAGGGTTAATTTTATACTGGCCCCTACCGCATGTGCAATCATTTTCTTTAGTTCATCGTGGTTTTCGAGGGTCCGTATGGCTCTGGTCCACCCGTTCCATCTATCTGTGTGGGTTTTCTTGGCCATTGAGGTAATGGTAGGTGGTCTGCCTCTTGCTGGTCTTGTAGGGCACAGGTTGCTAAGGTCATAGGTATCTAGATAATCATTACTATAGGTAAGTAGGAATCCCAGCTCACTGGTATCAATCCCACGTATTTTTTACCGTTGGTCAGTCAATGATAAACATTGAGGACCGAATGAGTTAACTTTATAAATGATACAGAAGCGAAAACCAACTAAACAGTGAGTGTGTTCTGTTATTAATTCTGGCAATATTATTACAACAATATGACCCTCCCCAAGTATAACAATATTTGTTTCGACACACGATTTCATATCAAAAACCTCGCAAAACAAATATATATATATATAGTAATAATAATAATAATTGTGAAGACTAATAAATAAATAAATATATATATATATATATGTATATATATATATATATATATATATATATATATATATATATATATATATATATATATATATATATATATATATATATATATATATATATATATATATATATATATATATATATATATATACATATATATATATATATATATATATATATATATATATATATATATATATATATATATATATATATATACATATATATATATATATATATATATATATATATATATATATATATATATATATATATATATATCGTTTCTGAATATGTTTAGCAAGATTCTTTATCTGAAAACGTGTGTTGAAACCGATATTGTTATGTTTGGGAGGGTCATGTTGCCAATAAGAAACACACGCACTCCAATTATTTATAAGTTAAATTTATAAATTTAAGAATTTATAAATTATAAATTTCCGGTTGGTTGGTTGGTTTCCACAACCGGACGGTTGTACATATATTGTCAAAGTTCTTTCGTCACACATTCTGTGACCTCTTCAGTGACTGGGGATTCTTTTCTTTGTTTTTGTGCCTCTCCTTTGTTCTGTCCTACGCCATCTTGTTTTTGTGTGTGCTGTGTGCTTAGTTTGCGCATGTGTTACATCCGGGTATCTGTGTGTGTTTATATTTGTTTATTTATTTGTTTATTTACATGTTACTGGTTGGTTGTTTGTTCTATGTGTGTGTGTGTTTTCATTTTGTCCTTAATTGTAAGTTGTGATCTTGCTATTCCATTTATGTTTTCTATTTAATTTTGGTTGGAGTTCATTTATGTTTATTGCCTCTGTGATTCGTCTAAACATTGCGTCTTTTCTGTGTGTAGATTCTATTTTTATTTCTATGTTCTCTAATTTACCCTTATGTTCTATTTGGTGATAATTCGTATGAACATAAAGCAAGATAAATGCAAATAATAATAATTATTATTATTTTGGAACAGCAAGAACCCTCCGATACGTCCTGAATATCGGAGGCTGCAGGTAGCGGCTTGATATTCATTTCAACAAACTTTCCAGTTAAATAAAATCAATGACTGAGACTCAAAGAAAAATAATAATAATAATAATAATAATAATAATAATAATAATAATAATAATAATAATAATAAGGGAAGAAGACGCACGAGGTGACGGAGGTCATGAAATCGCTCCCGTAAGTTTTGAATTTTTAACATATTTAAATCATTTGTGAAATAACAACTCTTAGTACAAATGCTACGTAAAGCACCCGGCTTGAGCCCCAAAAAATTCGGACCCAAAATATATTGTTATAAGGCTCAAATATTCAAATATTCAACTTTGTATTGTACACTGTATATCCAAAAAAAAATGGCTATAAATGGAAGAAGAAGAACCCCCCCCCCCCTCCTCTCCTCTGGCTACACTATATAGGACAGCTAAACTCACCAACACCAGAAACTAGATACACCGCCCACCCCATCATCTGTGTACACTAAACACAACAGCATTTTCACCTTCACCGCCACCGCTCACTACGGCCATCATTACCACCACTATCCCATCACCGCCGCCACCACCCCTTGACTCCTTCACTGCTGCTGCCACCGCTACAGCACCATCACTACAGTAATACGGCTCAAATATTCAAATATTCAACTTTGTATTGTACACTGTATATCCAAAAAAAAAAAATAAATAAAATGGCTATAAATGGAAGAAGAAGAACCCCCCCCCCTCCTCTCCTCTGGCTACACTATATAGGACAGCGAAACTCACCAACACCAGAAACTAGATACACCACCCACCCCATCATCTGTGTACACTAAACACAACAGCATTTTCACCTTCACCGCCACCGCTCACTACGGCCATCATTACCACCACTATCCCATGACCGCCGCCACCACCCCCTGACTCCTTCACTGCTGCTGCCACCGCTACAGCACCATCACTACAGTAATACGGTCGCATCACCGCCACCACTGCCTCGGTATCGACATCACCGCCACCACTGTCTCAGTATCGCCAACGCCGCTAGTCTCTGCTGGCTACCACTTCCACATTATAGAATTCCTACTACCAACAAAGAGGAAGGCATCAAAATATATAGATAGACTCAAAAGAAAAAAGAAAAAACAAACAACAAAAGCAGCACAGCAACAACAGTAAAAAACGAGAAAAACAGAGAAAAACAAAAACAAAAAAAGAAACCCCAAAAACGTAAAGAAAATAAGAATGAAGAGAGAAGCAGGCGGACGGACAGAGAAGAGGGGGGAAAAAGTAAAACTTAAAAAACAAAAACTAAGTCAGACATTCGAATACTACATTACAATGAAACTTATGCTTATTCATTGTTGGGGCCCTTTCTGCCCGTGTGTTTGTTTGTTTATGTGTGTCCGTATACAGCGTGGTGATAATGCCACACAAGGGCCAAGTGGGATGGCGGATCCACAGATGGCTATGTAAACATACATTCGCCAATCCTCGATAAGAGTGTTTAAATATCGAACATAAACAGTTCGAATAACGGTGAAATGGAGACTAGAACGTCATGTGACAGACTCTCACCCAACAGGTGCCCCCTGGCTCAGCAGCAGGAACCTGACTGTCAACGAAATACTGCTGATGTTGGAGGAAGAAGAAGAAGGAAAGGGGCCAGAACCAACTGGACGAAAGAATTGAATAGAACTGTTATGCAATGCTACCTGAAAAGTAACCCCAAGGAGAGGGGCTACAGGAGACGGATGCATAACATCTGGAACGAGATTGGTTTATTTAAATTAGATGAACAAAAATTTGCCGGGCAGGCTCGGGTAATAAGAACTAATGGGTGGATAAGCGAGCTGGAACTGGAGGAACTGAGCAGAGAGAATGGCTTGGAGATGGCGGGTGTAGTATGCCAGACAAGCGAGCCGGCGGGAAATGAAGGTGAGGAGGTCCTGAGAGCGGAGGAACCACCCGAAGCAGACAATGATCTGAATACTGAGATAAATAATACCTGGAACAGAGATACGGCCACTGAGGAGATGAATGCTGACGGGCTAGGACAAGATTCGGTTGACATCCTAAATTTAGTGGTAGATGAGTTGAACAATGATAGTGGGAGACCTATGAACCTAAGATTTGTAGACAGGAAAAAGTTAAAAGAAACAACAGCTAAGGTAAACAAAGTCATCCCATACCTTGAGGCGAGGAGTCTTCACCAGTGCAACAATATCCTCAAAGCAACAGCAAATACGGTGAGGAAACTACTTGGTATAAAAGCGAGAGGAAACAACAGACAAGAAAGAGCAGAGCCGTGGTGGAAGAAGCGACTGAGTGGGCAAATCGGGGAAATGAGAAATGACATAGGAAAGCTTGAGTCACTACTGAATGGGACACTAAAAAACATAGGCACTAAAAATAGACTGGAAATAAAATACAAAACTAGGAGTAAAAAGCTAAATATTATCATAGAGGAATTGAAGCAACGCATTGTAGCAAAGAGTGCAAAAATCAGGCGATACGAGAACAGAGTCAGTCAGTATAAACAGAACCGCATGTTCGACAACAACCAGAAGATGCTGTTTGGACAGCTTGAGGGGAAGAAAGAGGCACCGACTTGATCCCTGGGGCGGAACAAGCTAAAACATTCTGGAGAGGAATATGGGAGCAGGATGTTAGACACAATGCCCAGGCAGGGTGGATTGAGACAGTACAGAGGGAGATCGGTGAGCAGGCACAGCAACAGACTGATTTGAGTATCACAGTTGAAACTCTTAAGGGGCAAGCCAAAAAACTAACCAACTGGAAATCACCAGGCCCAGATGGTGTGCAGGGGTATTGGATTAAACATTTAACATCCCTCCACCCGAAGCTGACGGCCATGTTCAATGACTGCTTGGTGTCGGGTGAGGTGCCAGAGTGGTTGACAAAAGGTACCACAGTTCTGATAATGAAAGACCGAATCAAGGGTAATGATGTTACCAACTATAGACCTATCACATGTCTGCCCGTAATGTGGAAACTGTTGACGAGCATTGTGTCTGAGGAAATCTACCATCACCTCCACACAAACAACTTGTTGCCGGACGAACAGAAAGGATGCCGAAAGAAGTCACGTGGTACAAAGGACCAGTTGCTTATTGATAAGATGGTAATGGGGAATTGCAGGAGGAGACACACTGATCTTGCCATGGGATGGATAGACTACAGAAAGGCATTTGACATGGTGCCTCATTCCTGGATCACCAAAAGCCTGGAGATCTTCAGGGTGGCAGATAACATCAGACAGTTGCTGGGCAGGAGTATGGGGTCCTGGGAGACAGAGTTGACATCAACTGGAGTATCCTTGGGAAGCGTGAAGATCAAGAGAGGTATCTTCCAGGGAGATAGCCTGTCCCCTCTGTTGTTTGTCCTTGCCCTGATGCCCTTGACCATTATGCTGCGAAAAGTGAGAGCAGGATACAAGTTGGGAAGGGGAGAGCTTACCATCAATCACCTCCTCTTCATGGACGATCTTAAGCTCTTCGGGAAAAGTGAGAAGGAGTTGGATGTGCTTGTTGACACTGTCCGTATTTTCAGCAGTGATATATGTATGCAGTTTGGTATTGGTAAATGTGGAGTCATTGTGATGAGGAGGGGTAGGTTGAGCAGAAGTAACGGGATCCAGATACCAACAGGTGAGATGATAAAGGAAATTGACTCTGAGGAAGGATACAAGTATTTGGGCGTTCTGGAGGCTGATGGCATAAAGAACAAAAAAATGAAGGAATTGTTAAGAACTGAATACATTCGGAAAGTAAGGAGCGTATTGAAGTCACATCTGAACAGCAGAAATGCCATAAGCGCAGTAAATTCCCGAGCTGTGTCTATTATTAGGTACAGTGCGGGAATTCTGAGATGGAATGTTGCTGAACAAAAAGAAATGGATAGGAAGACTAGGAAGCTATTGACTATCTACAACATGTTCCACAAGAGGAGTGATGTCGATAGACTCTACCTAAGGAGATCTGAGGGTGGAAGAGGTCTTATCAGCATAGAGGACTGTGTTCAGATGGAGAAAAACAACCTATACAAATACGTGACCTATAGTAAGGAGCCAATGCTCAGAGCTGTACTGAAGGAGGGGACAGTAGGCCAGGGGATACCCAAGGAGGAAATAACATCAAGGAGGAAGAGCAGCCTTAAGGGAAAATCCCTTCATAGTACCTTCTTTGAGAAAACTGAATTTAGAGATCCACAGACATGGAACTGGTTGAGAAGAGGAGACCTCAAAAAGGCTACAGAAGGAATGCTAATGGCTGCGCAGGAGCAGGCCCTCAAAACGAAGTGGTTGAAGCACCATATCTACAAGGAGGAGGCTAGCCCACTGTGCAGGATCTGTGGAGAGAGAGAGGAGACTGTGGCTCACATTGTGTCCGAGTGTAAACACCTAGCCCAGACCCACTATAAGGGCTGGAGACACGATGTGATGGGCAGGGTGATCCACTGGCACCTGTGCAAAGTAAACAATCTACCA
This sequence comes from Eledone cirrhosa, assembly GCA_964016885.1. NCBI lineage: Eukaryota > Metazoa > Mollusca > Cephalopoda > Octopoda > Eledonidae > Eledone > Eledone cirrhosa. The sequence goes on from OZ024744.1 coordinate 29,136,122, forward strand.
CATTCTGAGAAATGGTATGAGCATAGGCCAGAGGCGGTGATGGAGAACAGTCAGGTGAAGGTGCTGTGGGATTTTAGGATACAGACGGACAAAAAACTGGAACACAATAGACCTGACCTGGTGGTTGTGGACAAAGAAAAAAGATCGTGCCTGATTGTGGATGTGGCCTGCCCGTTCGACACGAGAGTGCAAGAGAAGGAGAGGGAGAAAATTAACCGATACCAGGACCTAAAGTGGGAGGTGAAAAGGATTTGGAACTGCCATGAAGTCAAAGTGATCCCGATTGTCATAGGCGCACTGGGGACTATCTCCAAAGGTTTCCAGGGATGGTTAAAGAAAATCGGCCCCTTCACGCTTTTTGGAACGCTTCAAAAGGCATGCTTGCTTGGAACGGCAAGAACCCTCCGATACGTCCTGAATATCTGAGGCTGCAGGTAGTGGCTTGATATTCAATCCAACGGACTTTCCAGTTAACCAACATCAATGACTGAGATTCAAGGAATAACAATAACAATAATAATAATAATAATAATAATAATAATAATAATAATAATAATAATAATAATAATAATAATAATAATAATAATAATAATAATAATAATAATAATAATAATAATAATAATAATAATAATAATAATAAGCGAAGAAGACGCAGGAGGTGGTAGAACGTCACGAAATTGCTCCCGTAAGTTTTTGATTTTTAACATATTTAAATCAATTGTGAAAGAAGAATTCTTAGCACAAATGTTGCATAAATGCACCGAATGAGATCCCATAAAGTTTCGGATCCATATTATATTGTTGTATCGCTCAAATATTCAATTTTGTATTATATATTTTGTATTCAAAAAAAGAAAATGGTTATAAATGGAACAAAACACCCTCTGTCTACACTATATAGAACAGCCAAATAGCAGCAATTTCAATTTCACCAACACCAGAAACTTGATACACTACCTATCCCATCACACTAAATATAACAGCCAGATAACGGCAATTTCACCAGCATCATAATAATAATTACTATTATTATTGTCTCAAAAGGGCGGTGGATTAGCAGTATCGGTAGAGGGTCGGACGCTATGCTTTGACGTATAGAGTTACGGCCATGCCATTCTGAGTTCAAATCCCGCCGAGGTTAACTTTGCCTTTCATCCTTACGGGGTCGATAAAATAAAGTACCAGTAATGCTCTGGGTAATTTCTGGCCTTGTGCCAAACGTAGAAACAATTATTATTGTCTCAAATTTTAAAAAATGTTTAATTCAAATTTTACGGGAATATGTCAACACAAAATATAATAAAAATATATATTAAACATACGAACACAAACTCATAGATACTATATCAGTAACCACAACACCACCGCTGCTACCACCCCACCGCATCCATCATCGCCGCCACCACTCATTCAATGCTACCGACACTATTCCCCTGTTAACTTGAGAGAGAAAAGGGAAGGTGGCGGTATCACTAGACAAGAGAGAGGCTAGCAAAAGATATAAATAGATTGACTTGGTGACCTTGCCACCGGCCAAACGTCTACATCAACAATTATGGGACTGTTGGCTCACCCCTTCCTCACCAACAATATAAAAAGTCCCGGCACCACCACCGACATAGCCAACAACAATAACAGCCAACTACAACAAAAAGTATATTATATTATTGTAATGCACTGGGTGATTGCTGGCCTTGTGCCTGGAGTGGAGACAATTATTAATAATTTCATTCTTAAGCCACGCAATGCTCACATTAAGGAACCACTCATGATAATAACAATTTAAAAAAAAACAACAAAAAGAAAACCCCGTGACCAAGAAATACCGGGATGGCGGCCGGCGGGGAATAGCCATGTCTCTAGGGGAGAACGACCCCTCTAGTCTTGGTTGACACTCGTTCTAGAAGTGGTAACACGAAATGATTACCCCTTGGCGGATAAGGATAAAACGCGACAAAATAAAGTAAATGTCTAATGATAAAATCTCATACCGGATCGGCCGTCACCCGGGTAAAAAAGGGCCGCGTCCCTCAGAGAGGAACCAGACTGGGGTCGAAAAATCAGCTAATGGTTCAAACCTTCCCATCACTTCGGAGCTGGAGACGTCCCATAACCGGAATACTCCTACTGTTGGCCCTCCATGCTCACCACCAAGAAATCCAAAGAAAAAGAGAGAAAAATGGTCAAGGGAAGATAATAAAGAAGTCCTTGAGGCTTTCTACACTGCCATGTACTACCCAGCAAATACATCGAATACAGAACAAACATATATCAACTGGAAAAAGAAACATCCCGAAAACAGAGGCTATATTGACAGTAACAAACTAGCCAATATACGAAGAAATATTGTAAGAAAATAGTTACTAACTGATATAGAAATTGATCAGATCAAGCTAGTAGCACAAAGTCAGCGCAGGGAAAATGAAGCATGTGTCAGTGAAAACAAGGTAAACTGTAACACTTCGAATCCCAGGGTTGGGGCGGAATCACTGGCAACAGAACAAATTAAAGAAAGGAGCGAAAAAGTGGAGGGAGTGCATGCTCAGGATGAAACTCCAAATGAAAATAATGAGATCGTAAATGATAAAGAAATGAATGAGAATGAACTTGCCAACTTGAAGGAGGAAATTATGATCGAATGGATGAAAATGAAAGAATCTGACATGGGGCAACGAGACACCCTCCCTAAGATCCAGAACTCCAAACAGAACCAAAAGATAATACACAAGACTAACATAATTCTCAAAAACATTATCATCACAAACAAACTAAACATTACTGACTTAAATCATCTCTATTATGCATCGGCTAAAGTCACCACTCACTTATGTGGAGTGAAGATGAAAAAACAAAGGAATTCCCACAAGAAATCTACTTGGCAAGATAACATCAATCACCAAATAAACCTTCTCCGATCTGACATAGAAATGTTAACAAACTATAAAGTAGGTGAACATGTTAAACAAACTAAACTTAGAAAATTGAAAAAAAAGAACAGTATAAGATCAACATGTGACATAGACATGCTGATAGAAACAATCAAGCAAAAAGTGTCGGCCAAAGCTGCTCGTATAAGGCGCTTTGAAAAACGATCTAGATTCTATAAGGACAATAATATGTTCAAAAATAACCAAAGAAACTTCTACAGAAAAATTGGTAAGTCAACAATAACTGCTAAATCAATACCACCCAAGGAGGAAATGCAAGAATTCTGGGAAAAGATCTGGGCCGAAGAAAAAGTTCATAACATACATGCCCCATGGATAGACAGACAAATGAAAGAAACAGCTCACCTTGAAGAACAAACATGGGAAAATATAACAGTTGAACAGTTGCGCTTGGCTCCAAGAAAAACCAGCAAATGGAAATCCCCAGGAAAAGACAAAATACAAAACTTTTGGATAAATGCCTTCACAGAGTCTCATGAGCTGTTAGCCCAACTTTACAATGAAATAGTTAAGGAGCCAGAAAAGATACCATCATGGCTAGTTAACGGCATTACATTCCTGCTACCGAAGAATGATGAGACAAACAATCCCAAAAATTACAGACCGATAACCTGCTTGACCACAATGTATAAAATTTTAACATCAGTCCTAACTGAATACACATATGACCACCTGATAACAAATGACCTATTTCCCATTGAGCAGAAAGGGTGTAAACGAGGCACATATGGCTGTAAGGATCAGCTTCTGGTTAACAAAATGATACTGGAAGATTGTCATAATAGACACAAAAATCTATCGATTGCTTGGATAGATCATAAAAAAGCATTCGATAGTTTGCCACACAGTTGGATTGAAAAATGTTTAGAGATTTTCAAAATATCCCCCGTTGTCAGGAGGTTTTTGTCGTTCAGTATGAAGACATGGAGAACGACACTCCTTTTGAATAGTGAAACAAAATCACTGGAAGCTGGAGAAGTTAATATTAATTGTGAAATGTTTCAGGATGACTCTTTATCACCGTTTTTATTCTGCATCGCACTTATACCATTAAGTAAAATGCTCAATGAAACAAAACATGGATATAGAGTCTATGACAAAACCATTAATCACCTGTTCTACATGGAAGACCTGAAACTATTTGCAAAAAATGATGAACAATTGCAAGGGCTATTATCCACTGTGAAGCAGTTCAGTGATGACATTAAAATGGAGTTTGGACTGGATAAATGCGCCAAAGCAACGTTCACCAGAGGAAAGCTGCTGAAGAGTTCAGACATTAATCTTGATCGGGGGAACGTGATAAGAGAGCTTGATCAAGAAAAAACTTACAAATATCTAGGTGTTTGTGAAGGAGACGGAATCAAGCACTCGACAATGCGGGAAAGGATAAGGAAGGAATGTTACCGCAGAGTCAGAGTAATCTTAAGAACGGAATTGAATGCAAGGAATAGGATCGATGCCATAAACACGCTTGCCATACCAGTAGTAACCTACAGTTACAATGTCATCAACTGGTCAAGCACAGAGATCCGTAGGCTCGATACAAAAATCTGAAAATTCTTAACCATGCACAGAATGCATCACCCTAAGGCAGACATAGATAGAATATATCTCCCTAGGAAAGAAGGAGGACGTGGGTTAATCCAGTTAGACATTGCGTTGAAAACTGCAACAATTGGATTATCCACATATCTAAGGGAATCACATGATTGGATGATCAAACTCGTTTTGAAACACGAAAGCACCAAAAGATCATATTCCATTACAAAAGATGCACAAAGATACAGTAATGGACTACAAATTTCAGAAGTCCCATTTACTGCTGAAATGGAAAACACAGAAAAAGCAAAGCAGGTAAAAGTAACTGCAAAGAAAGAACTGCTACAGAAACTGGCTAAGAAATGGCAAGAAAAGCCTCTGTATGGAAAATACCCAGAGCGAGCTAACAATCCTGATGTTGACAAAACTTTAACCCATCAATGGTTGGCATCCTCTGGACTGAAATCGGAGACTGAAGGACTGATTATATCGGCACAAGATCAGTGTCTGCCAACAAAAAATTACCAAGCCAACATAATAAAAAATGGGTGCAGCCCATTATGCCGTGTATGCAAAAAACAACCAGAGACCATTGACCATATAATTTCAATGTGCAATCCTATAGCTCCAACCGAATACCTAAACAGGCATGACAGAGCTGCACAATACATACATTGGATAATGTGTAAGCATTTTGACCTGCCCCATCAAAAGAATTGGTGGGAGCATCAACCACCTCCCATTCTTGAAAAAGATCACATCTCAATCTTGTGGAACTTTAGCATCCAAACAGACCGAAAAATAGATGCAAATAGACCTGATATAATATTGAAGGACTTTCAAAGGAGGGTATGCCTGCTAATTGATATGTCTGTTCCAATAGACAAGAATGTATCTATAAAAACATTTGAAAAATTGAGCAAGTATAAGGACCTGGAGATAGAAATTGGAAAAATGTGGAAATTGAGAACTAAAACAATACCAGTGGTTGTAGGCGCTCTGGGAATGATACCTAAGGGGTCTAATGATTACTTATCGCAGATCCCAGGAAACCCGCGTATAGGAGAAATACAAAAGATAGTACTAATGGGAACTGCCCATATACTAAGGAAGATTCTGTCAATATAAGTACATCACAAGTCTAAACACTAAAGATGCATGTGTGAGTATGTATGTTCTTCCTTGAACATGGCGGACCTTGTTGTCTCTTGAGGTCACTGGTTGTGACTTGGTGATAACCCGTATGAACATAAAGCAAGATAAATGCAACTGTAATAATAATAATAATAATAATAATAATAATAATAATAATAATAATAATAATAATAATAATAATAATAATAATAATAATAATGTTTTCTTTATTAACCACAAGGGTTCACATAAAGTAGGCATTAAGGACAGTACAGGACAATACAGGACGGTACAAATGGGCATTTCTGCGTGTAAAAAAACAGAGGTTGAAATAAAATAACAAAGAAAAATTCCCCAATAGGGGGGTGACTTCCAAGGGACATTTGTGGAGAAAGCCCATTAAAAGACCACAGTGGCCCTGACCACCAGGGCAAGTGCCCTCTCCCAGTTTTCCACCTTTAATTTACAGACACATACTCAGAGAAGGCCCATTCATTCGGGCCATACTTGCTTCTCTCACCCATCTTTCAACAAAATGCTGGGAAGAGAGCACTTCCCTCTCTACCCTGACTTTCCTTTTCAAATGAAATTTGAAAAAGTTAATCAGGGCATCACCGAAGAGGTAAGTGCTCGTCTTCAGCCCTTTCAAACGTGTCCACCATACTATCTCTTTCGCCATAGCCACCAGACAGATAAAAACAGCCTTCCCTTCCAGGCTAAAGGGAGGGGGCGGGGCAATCCTCACGATGGACTCAGCTGATAGCTGGATAGGTCCTACACGTGACAGCAGGTGTTCGACATAAACCCACAAGTCAGCAATGCTCGGACACTGGACGAGTGCGTGCAGGACGGTTTCGTCGCCCTGCGCGCATCTCGGACACGCCCGGCTGACGGCACCACCATGCCTGTAGAGTTGATCCCGAACTGGCAAAGCTCCTCGGTAGCACTGCCAGGCCAGGGATTTCTGGAAGTTGTCCATAGACCCCGGCCCGAAAGTCCTTCCGAAGAGATTGGCTAGTTGATTTTCGTCGACGCCTAGAGTTTCTCCAAGTACGTCGTCGCTCTTCCCCTCCACTAATCCTCTATAGAACGCCAAGGTGGAGTTTCCACCGATCACATTGCCCGATTGGTCGAGGGCTGTGAGCGCCTGAAGACATTCCAGTCTCCAAGCGCTCCCTCTCCGTCTTCGCTTGACCCAGGACTGCAGCTCCGTCAAGGAGACGAGCTGGGGAAAAACGCGTCTTGCAAACGGCGACCACACCTGATCACCGTCGAGGAAGAGGTGGAGATGTCGTAGCCTGAGCGCGTGCCTGCGCATCATCAGCCACGGCATGCCCAGCCCTCCACGTAGCGGGTGTTGACAGCAGATGGACCGCCTGACCATCGGAGCGCGTCCCTTCCACAAGAAGCGAAAGAGCAAACGCTCCAGCGCAGTCAGGCGGGGCTTAGGACAAGGTACGACGGTCAGGCGGTAGTAGATGACGGATGCGATGTACGCATTCGCCACCTCCGCTCGACCTTTCAGGGATAGCTTCCTCTCGGCCCATTTCTGGGTGAGAGAAGCCACCCTGCTCGTCACCTCGTCCCAGTTTTTGTCTGTCTGGAGGTCTGGACCGAACCAGACCCCTAGCAATTTAACCGGTCCGTCCGTCCAGCGCCCGACGACGCTGTTGGACGGCATGGACCTGCCTCTCCAGGTGCCGAGCTGCAGGCCCACTGACTTTTCCTGGTTGATCATTGCTCCTGTCACCGCTTCCTATTCTCTTAGTGTAGTGCAGATCGCCTCGATGTGTTTGGCGTTCGACACCACTACGGTGACATCGTCGGCATATGCTGACACGGATCTTCCGCATCCTAGTTCGCGCGGGACCCAACTCAACGTCTCCAGTTTGTGCAGTAATGGCACGAGAGTCAATACGTACAATAGGGACGAGAGGGGACATCCTTGGCGGACCGAGCGCATGATGTTGAACGGTTCCGAAAGGTGACCGTTCACTCTCACTACAGAGTAGATGTCGCTGTGCATGGCAGCGATCCAGCCTCTGAAGACGGGCCCAAAGCCAGCCGCCCTCAGGACTGCCGCCAGGTAACGATGGTCGACCCTATCGAAGGCTTTCGATTGATCTAAATTGATCAAAGACCCACCCTTGCCTGGTTCCCTAGCTACCCTCTCTACGATGTATTGCATGAGGTGGAGGTTGTCGTGGATGGATCTGTCGGGAATGGCGCATGTCTGTGCCTCTCCCACCAGACCACCAACGAGAAGCGCCAACCTCTTTGCTAGCACCTTGGCCAAAATCTTGAACTCTGTGTTTAGCAGAGTTATGGGTCTAAAATTATCTATGTTATCCCCCTTGTTCGGATCCTTTCTCAGCAGCGCCACCGCTCCTCGGCTCACAGAGCTGAGAATTCTCCCGTTATGTTGCCAGTTGCAGTAGACGTCCGCCAAGAGGCCTCCGAACAAGTTTGGCATTTGTAAGTAAAGTTCATAGGGCAGACCATCCAAACCTGGCGATTTACCCCTTGTGCAACTAGTCATTGCATCCCGTACTTCAGCGGTTGTTATCGGCTTTTCGCAACACTCCGCCTCAGTGGTCGAAAGCCGCGGCAGTCCGTCGAGGTAGACACTAAAGTCCATCCCTCGATCCGGCCCGCCACTGCCCCCGAACAGCTGAGCGAAGTGTCGCTGAAAAGCTTCACACATTTGCCCGGGATCGAGTAGCATGCGCCCGTCGTGGTCCACCAAAGACCGGATCGTGGCTTTGTTGCCACGACGCGCCTCCGCCACTCGGGCCCATTGAACGGCTTTCGTCCCCTCGTGTCTGAGAGCACGCACCCTAGCACTGACAACGCAGCCTTCGTGCTTTGCATTGAAGAATTGGTCAAGGGCCAATTTCGCCGCAAGCACGTCGGTCGCGATGCCTTTGCTAAGCGCCTCATCTAATTTTCTAACTAGTTCTCCCTCTGCTCTATTTTTCTCTATTGCTAAAGTCTTACTAAACCTAATGGACTCTATTCTAATTGCTCTTTTCAGAGCAAACCACCACTTGTTGTTGACGATGGCCCCCGTCAGCGCCCGCTTAACTAGTTCGCTAATCCGGTCTCTGTAGGCCTTGCGCGCTGGTAAGGACGCGTTTAGCTTCCAGTAGCCGGGTCCTCGCCTATGAAGCCTATCTAAGTCAAGCACACAGATCACGAATTTGTGGTCCGTGTAGCTGACTATCTTGAATTGTGGACAGCCTATGCTAGACTTATCTATTTCCCTACAAAATACTCTATCTAGATATGATCTGGATGACCCTATGCGATTTGTCCAAGTCCACATTGGTACATTCGGGAAATCCATTCGGTACCTGTCAGACAGTTCAAAACGTCTGAGCAGGTTGGTGAGACTCTTGCACCCTCCTTCCCTATCCACTAATCCCACACAATCCCAGCGTGCATCTAAGATCCCGTTCCAGTCGCCCACTAACACTAAAGAGCGGGACGTTCCAAGAAAAGTCTCCAGACGCCGGAAGAAATCAGGCCGCCCTGCTCCTGTCGGGGCATAGACGGCCACTAACCTGAAAGCTTGCTCGTCTCCGCTGGTCACGTCCAGCACCACCAACTTACCTTCTGGGTCCAGGAAGATGGCCCGTATGGCAAGATCCAAACCTCTCCGAAAAAGCACAGCAACTCCTCCCCCCGATCCCGGACGGCTGGGAGATGCGTACACATCGTAGCCGCCGAAGATCGGTGCGAAAGCCTGTGCTTCGGAGATTCTGGTCTCGCTGATGGCCACTACATCTATGTTTAGTGACCTGAGGTCGTTGAGCAGGTGGCCCTGCTTCAATGACGACCCCAAGCCACGCGCATTTATGCTGCCTATTCTGAGTGAGGTCATGTTGAAAAGGAGTGGAAAAGATGGGAAAGACCACTTACCTTACTTCTCGTAGGGGAAGGACGGTTTTTCCATCCTTTTCACTGCTTGTGGCCTCCTCAGGAAGGATGTCCTTATAAATCCTCCTGGAGAGTGCTTGTCGGAAGTCTCCGATGTCTTTGGGGAATTTTTGTTTTAGTGTCATGTACGTTTTCTGTGTGATGCGAGTGATTTGTATGTGTGGAGGTGGTGTGAATTTTGGGGTTGTTGTGTAGTCTTTTTCTGTGATGCTGGTGTTGTGTTGGATGTAGTGTAATAATTGCTTGTTGTTCAAATTTAATGCTGTGTAGTGTGTATCGTTTGGGTTGTTTTGTTTTGTTTGCGTTTGTTGTGGGTTTGTTTCTGTTTCGCATTTTGGTGACTTTTGTGGTGTAGGTGATGGTGGTGTTGGAGTTAATGATGGTGATGGTGTTGGTGTTTGGGTTGATGGGGTTGGTGATGCTGGTGTGGATGGTGGCATATCTGTCCTAACTTTTTTGTTTCTTAGTTTATTTGTTTCCCTCTATATTTTGTTTTTGGAGGAGGAAGGAAGAGAATTTTTTCTTTTTTGGTTTCTTTTTTTTTTTCCGGATATCGTTTCCCACTCCTCGTCGTCACAATCTGTCTCCAGTTGTGATAGGCCGGGGAGTGGAAAATCCTCCACAGCCGTTAGTTTTGGTTGTGGTGTGGTGGATGGTGTAGGCGCTGGTGCTAGTTCTGAAGCGTTGGGTGGTGGTGGTGTTGGTTTTGCTGGTGGTGGTAGTGGTGTTGGTTTTGCTACTGTTGCTGGGGTTGTTGCTGTTATAGTTGCTTCTGTTGTTGCTGCTACAGTTGTTGCTGCCATCTCTGCTACTGGTGGTGATGATGGTTGTGTCACTGGGGTGGGTAGGAGAGGTGGCCTCAACCTTTTAGCCTGAGGGCAGAAAGCCCTTAGGTGGGTTCCTTCACCACAAACGACACACCTAGGTCTTCTGCCCTCGACAATTACCGTGAGGTGGCTGCCGTCAGTGAGGTCTATTACCTCTGGGATTTCCTCAATGCTTTTTTGGTCCGCTTGGATCAGGAGCTCCATCCCAGATCCGGACCAGTTTTCCTGCTTTTCTTTTGCTATTGTTATTATTTTCGTGTTGGCCTCGATGCCGGCGATGACCGCCGCTATTAGCCAGGGAATTTCGATGGCCGGTGGAACGTGGGTCACCCTGATCTTTACGAGTCTCTGGCCACAATAGCTTGGGACGAGTGTGAAGTCGTCACTTTTTAATGGGGCCATGGAGTGTTCTCTAGCCTCCTCTGGTGTTTCAAAGAACACATCCACGGTTCCATACTTTTGCCCACGTTTGATGTGGGTTTTTCTTGCCCACACATGTCCCAAAGCTTTTTGGATTTGGGACTCGGATGCCCGTTCCACTCGGCGCGATTTTACATTTATTGTTCTATACGACACGGTGCATAGGCGCCGATGCTCCATTTTATTAGGTGGGGGGGTGAGGCTGACCCTGTACCCATCTTTCTTTACCATTTGTTTGGCATTTTCTAAATCCTCTTGAGTTACCGTGAATGCTTCGAATTGTTTTGCCACTATGGCGAAACTGAGGGTCGGTTTTATAATGTCATTGTTGTTGTTGTTGCTATCGTTATTTGTGTTAATATGAATTTTAGTTTCAGTTGTGGTGGTGGTGACGTCAGTCGTCTTTGGTGCGGAAGAGTCCATTTTGCTTAATTTCATTTCGACATCACGAGTTAATTTATTTTTTTCTTCTTTTGTTTCTGTTGTCGCGGTGGTGGTGGGGGTGGTGGTTGTCGCATGGTGGTGGTGGTGGAGGCTTTAACACCTGCAGTCATTGGTAATGGCGGGAAATGAATGTCTGCCTGAGACAAATTTAAAATATTGCTACTGCTTATATTTTTTTTTGTGTTGGCAAACGTAGTAACATTTACAATGGTGGTGTCGGTGTGAGGTGTTATTTTGTGAGGAAGGCTTTCAGCTGCTTCGTGCAGAGGGGAATTAGCCATTTTTTTTCAAAGAAATTTTTGGATAATAATAAAAGTTAAAATTTTGGGCACAAGGCCCCAATCTTTTTGGGTGTTCTTTTCGGAAAACAATGTATGTGTGCTTATAAACAGTTAACAATAAAATTTTCCATAAATGGCAATTTTTAACAAACGGAAATAACAAACCTTTGCGGAGCTCACGATGATACGATTTACTACGTAGGTCGCCAATAATAATAATAATAATGATTTCTTTATTAACCACAAGGGTTTACATAAAGTAGACATTAAGGACAGTGCAGGACAATACAGGACGGTACAAATGGGCATTTCTACGTGTAAAAAACAAAAACAGAGGATGTAACAAAAAATAACAATGAAAAATTCCCCAATGGGGGGAGACTTCGGAGGGACATTTGTGGAGAAAGCCCAGTAAAAGGCCACAATGACCCTGACCACCAAGGCAAGTGCCCTCTCCCAGTTTTCCACCTTTAATTTACAGATATATACTCAGAGTAGGCCCATTCACTCGGTCGATTCTTGCTTCTCGCACCCATCTTTCAACAAAATGCTGGGAAGAGAGCACTTCCCTCTCTACTCTGATTTTCGTTTTCAAATGAAATTTGAAAAAGTCAATCAGAGCATCACCGAAGAGGTAAGTGCTCGTCTTCAGCCCTTTCAAACGTGTCCACCATACTATCTCTTTCGCCATGGCCACCAGACAGATAAAAACTGCCTGCCCTTCCCGGCTAAAGGAGGAGGGCGGGGCAATCCTCACGATGGTCTCAGATGATAGCCGGATCCGTCCTAAACGCGACAGCAGGTGTTCGACATAAACCCACAAGTCAGCAATTTTCGGACACTGGACGAGTGCGTGCAGGACGGTTTCGTCGCCCTGCGCGCATCTCGGACAAGCCCGGCTGACGGCACCTCCATGCCTGTGGAGTTTATCCCGAACTGGCAAGTCTCCTCGGTAGCACTGCCAGGCCAGAGATTTCTGGAAGTTGTCCATAGGCCCCGGCCCGAAAGTTCTTCCGAAAAGATTGGCTAGTTGATGTTCGTCGACGCCTAGTTTCCCCAAGTACGTCGTCGCTCTTCCCCTCCACTAATCCTCTTTAGAACGCCGAGGTGGAGTTTCCACCGATCACATTGCCCGATTGGTCGAGGGCAGTGAGCGCCTGAAGACATTCCAATCTCCAGGCGCTCCCTCTCGGTCTTCGTTTGACCCAGGACTGCAGCTCCGTCAAGGAAACGAGCTGGGGAAATACGTGTCTAGCAAACGGCGACCACACCTGATCACCGTCGAGGAAGAGGTGGAGATGTCGTAGCCTGAGCGCGTGCCTGCGCATCATCAGCCACGGCATACCCAGCCCTCCACGTAGCGGGTGTTGACAACAGATGGACCTCCTGACCATCGGAGCGCGTCCCTTCCACAAAAAGCGAAAGAGCAAACGCTCCAGCGCAGTCAGGCGAGGCTTAGGACAAGGTACGACGGTCAGGCGGTAGCAGATGACAGACGCGATGTACGCGTTAGCCACCTCCGCTCCACCTTTCAGGGATAGCTTCCTATCTGCCCATTTCTGGGTGAGAGAAGCCACCCTGCTCGTCACCTCGTCCCAGTTTTTGTCCGTCTGGAGGTCCGGACTTAACCAGACCCCTAGCAATTTAACCGGTCCGTCCGTCCAGCGTCCGACGACGCTGTTGGACGGCATGGACCTGCCTCTCCAGGTGCCGAGCTGCAGGCCCACTGACTTTTCCTGGTTGATCATTGATCCTGTCACCGCTTCGTATTCTCTTAGTGTAGTGCCGATCGCCTCGATGTGTTTGACGTTCGACACCACTACGGTGACATCGTCCGCATATGCTTACACGGATCTTCCGCATCCTAGTTCGCGCGGGACGCCCCTGAACGTCTCCAGTTTGTGCAGTAATGGCTCGAGAGTCAATACGTACAAGAGGGACGAGAGCGGACATCCTTGGAGGACCGAGCGCATGATGTTGAACGGTTCCGACAGGTGACCGTTCACTCTCACCACAGAGCAGATGTCGCTGTGCATGGCAGCTATCCAGCCTCTGAAGACGGGCCCAAAGCCAGCCGTCCTCAGGACTGCCGCTAGGTAACGATGGTCGACCCTATCGAAAGCTTTCGACTGATCTAAATTGATCAAGGACCCACCCGTGCCAGGTTCCCTAGCTACCCTCTCTACGATGTATCGCATGAGGTGGAGGTTGTCGTGGATGGATCTGTCGGGAATGGCGCATGTCTGCGCCTCTCCCACCAGACCACCAACGACAAGCGCCAACCTCTCTGCTAGCACCTTGGCCAAAATCTTGAACTCTGTGTTTAGCAGAGTTATGGGCCGGAAATTATCTATGTTATCCCCCTTGTTCAGATCCTTTCTCAGCAGTGCCACCGCTCCTCGGCTCACAGAACTGGGAATTCTCCCGTTCTGTTGCCAGTTGCAGTAGACGTCCGCCAAGAGGCCTCCGAACAAGTCTGGCATCTGTACCTAAAGTTCATAGGGCAGACCATCCAAACCAGGCGATTTACCCCTTGTGCAGCAAGTCATTGCCTCCCTTACTTCAGCGGTTGTTATCGGATTTTCGCAACACTTCGCCTCAGTGGCCGAGAGCCGCGGCAGTCCGTCGAGTGAGACACTAAAGTCCATCCCTCGACCCGGCCCACCGCTGCCCCCGAACAGCTGAGCGAAGTGTCGCTGAAAAGCTTCACACATTTGCCCGGGATCGAGTAGCATGCGCCCGTCGTGGTCCACCAAAGACCGGATCGTGGCTTTGTTGCCACGACGCGCCTCCGCCACTCGGGCCCATTGAACGGCTTTCGTCCCCTCGTGTCTGAGAGCACGCACCCTAGGTCTGACAACGCAGCCTTCGTGCTTTGCATTGAAGAATTGGTCAAGGGCCAATTTCGCCGCAAGCACGTCGGTCGCAATGCCTTTGCTAAGCGCCTCGGCTAATTTTCTAACTAGTTCTCCCTCTGCTCTATTTTTCTCTATTGCTAAAGCCTTACTAAACCTAATGGATTCTATTCTAATCGCTCTTTTCAGAGCAAACCACTACTTGTTGTTGACGATGGCCCCCGTCAACGCCCGCTTAACTAGTTCGCTAATCCGGTCTCTGTAGGCATTGCGCGCTGGTAAGGACGCGTTTAGCTTCCAGTAGCCGGGTCCTCGTCTATGAAGCCTATCTAAGTCAAGCACACAGATCACGAATTTGTAGTCCGTGTAGCTGACTATCTTGAATTGTGGATAGCCTATGCTAGACCTATCTATTTCCCTACAAAATACTCTATCTAGATATGATCTGGATGACCCTATGCGATTTGTCCAAGTCCACATTGGCACATTCGGGAAATCCAATCGGTACCTGTCAGACAGTTCAAAACGCCTGAGCAGGTTGGTGAGGCTCTTGCACCCTCCACCCCTATCCGCTAATCCCACACAGTCCCAGCGTGCATCTAAGATCCCGTTCCAGTCGCCCACTAACACTAAAGAGCAGGACGTTCCAAGAAAGGTCTCCAGACGCCGGAAGAAATCAGGCCGCCCTGCTCCTGTCGGGGCATAGACGGCCACTAGCCTGAAAGCTTGCCCGTCTCCGCTGGTCACGTCCAGCACCACCAGCTTACCCTCTGGGTCCAGGAAGATGGCCCGTATGGCGAGATCCAAACCTCTCCGAAAAAGCACAGCAACTCCTCCCCCCGACCCGGACGGCTGGGAGATGCGTACACATCGTAGCCACCGAAGATCGGTGCGAAGGCCCGTGCTTCAGAGATTCTGGTCTCGCTGATGGCCACTACATCTATGTTTAGTGACCTGAGGTCGTTGAGCAGGTGACCCTGCTTCCATGACGACCCCAAGCCACGCGCATTTATGCTGCCTATTCTGAGTGAGGTCATGTTTAAAATAGAGTGGAAAAGATGGGAAAGACCACTTACCGTACTTTTCGTAGAGGAGGGATGGTTTTTACATCCCTTTTCACTTGATCGTCTGGTGAAGGGACCGTTGAATCGTCCCTTCGGCTGGTCGTCGGCTCTTCTAAGAGAATGTCTGAATATACTCTTTGATTGATAGTTCCTCCTAGGTCCCTGAAATCACCAACTGCATTGGGGAATTTCGTTTTAATATTTGTGTATTGTTTCTGTGCGATTTTTTTAGCAGTCTTATGTTAGTTGGCGTTTTGATTGGTGCTGGTATTATGTAGTCGTGTTGTGAAATGTCTGTGTTCAATTATGTAAGTCATTAGTTTCTTGTGTGTATTTATTGCCGTGCATTTGTTTTTCTGGGGGTGGGGTGTGGTTCTGCTATTTTCTTGTCGTTGTTGCTGGGTGTGTGTGTTTTGTTGTTGTGTTTGCGATGTTGGTGCTTGTGGTGGTGGTGTTGAAGGTGTTGTTGGCGGTGGGGTTTTCGCCGGTGGTGATGGTGGTGCTAGTGTGGGTGGTGATGGTGTTGCTGGTGTTGCTGCTGTGAGTCTCTTTGCAGTAGACTTTACCCTTTTCTCATTTCTTTCCTCCCTTTTCAAAGGCGACGATGCGCTGCTTCTGCGTTTGTGCCTTCTTACGACCTTTTGCCATCCCTCTCCCATCTCACACTCCATGTCTGAATCTGTGAGGTCGGGGAGGGGTACCAGCTCCACTCTTTCACTTGTTGTTGTTGGTGATGTTTGCACTGGAGTCTCTGTTGCAACTGCATTTGGTATTGCTGTTGTTGTTAATATTTCCACTGCTGCTGCTGTTTTTGATTTCCGTGGCGTGGGTATGGGTGCCACGGACCTATCGTTCCTGGTTGCCGCTTGTCCTGTTGCTGGTAGCCGTGGCGCCGGTTTCGGAAAGAGGGGGGTTTTCTCCTTTCTCAGGGTCTTCTCGTTGCAGAAGGCCCTGAGGTGAGTCTTCGATCCACTGCGAAAGCATTTCGGGCGTTTGCCCTCAACACTTATGGGCAGTTGAGTGCCGTTATCGAAGTCTATCACATCCGGGATAGCTTCGATGCACTCCTGGTTGGTTTGGATTAACATCTCAATGGAGGAGCCGACCCAATCTTCTCTTACTTTTTTCTGTACTTGCAGTACAGTTGTTTTGTCCTCGATTCCGACGAGGACAGACGCGGCCAGCCAAGAAGGGGCCATCCCGGGGGGGGGGGGGGGGACGTGGGTCAGTTTGACCCTCACAATTTTTTGCCCGCAGTAGGAGGGCACCAACACCATTTCCTCGCTCCTTAGGGTCACTACGGATTGAGCCTTTGCCTCGTGGGGTGTGGCAAAAAGTACGTCTACGGTGGCATATTTTTTGCCTCGGGTGATGTGCGTTTTCCGCTGCCACACAGACCCCAAGGCTTTTTTATTTGAGCCTCTGTGGCTCTTTCAACCCTACGGGATTTTGTACCTACTGTACGGTACGTGACCGTACAGTGCTGTTGGGTTTCGAAAAAATTTTCCGCTGCCTTGCAGATTGCTCGGTGTCCAGTCTTTGTCACCATCTTCTTCGCTTCCTCTAATTCCTCATTTGTTATGAGGATTGTTTCCAGGTTCTTCGCGATACCTGCAAACGAGATTGGTTTTTCTTTGCTGCTGTTGTTGTTGTTGTCGTCAGAGCTGCTGGTACTTTTGTTGTTGCTGCAGGTACTACGACTACTGCTTCCGCCGCTGTTGCTGTGGTTGTTGTTGGTGTTGCTGCTGCTAATGCTGTTGTTGTTTATGCTGCTGGTGATGCTGTTGCGGCTGCTACTGTTGTTTTCATTGTCACTGTTGCTGTTGTTATTACGGCTGCTACTGCTATTATTCCTGACGTCAGACGAATGAAATGGGTTTTCGTATTTCCCGCACACCTGTTTCGTCGTTGTCGTCGTCGTCGTGGAGAAATCTTGCACGCTTTGCACGAGACTTTTCTTTTCTGTCGTCGCTTGCGAAAGAGAAGGGAGGGAGAGAGACACATTTAAAGAAGGGAGGGAGAGAGACAATCTTCTCTCTGCTGTAGTGATGATTGAGGAAGAAGAAGACGGAATGAGTGGGAGTGACCTATGAAAATTCTTTTTCGTAGCCATGTTGTTTTTTTGTTTAAAATAGATATTGGGCAGAAAACCCCAATAAGCAGTTATTTAACCCCGAAGGGCCAAATAACGGGCAGAAAGACCCCTCTCACGAGGAGGAGGGTGTTTTTGTCTACAAGTTCGTTAAAGTTTTAAACAATTTACAATTGTTATAGCGTTCAAAATTTACAATACCTTACAGAGCCGAGCCTCCGTCAACCATAGCATTCAATAATAATAATAATAATAATAATAATAATAATTTCATTTATTAGCCACAATGGCCGACATGTAGGGGACAATACAAAGACAGGGACAGTGGGGGTTTACAATAAGGTCGAGTAAAAGTGCACAATGGCAAGACTAATTTAACAATGAAAATATAAAAATATAAAATAAACTATGCATAAATATATAACAAAATAAATTCCCCGATAGGGGGTGGACGACCCTGGGGTGATTCGGGTACCCCACCAATCCTGAACCACCCTGCGCTTCTAGGGCACCCAGGAGAGCACCCCTCTCCTCAAGTTAGGCAGCCTATAGGCGCATGGTCAGAGTAGGCTCATTCACACGAGCCATTCTCGCCACATTCACCCACCTTTTAGCAAATGTACTGGGGGGAAACACTTCTCTCTCCACACTCACCCTCCTTTCCAGGTGAAACTTGAAGAAGTTGATGAGGGATTGGCCGAAGAGAAAAGTGTCTGTCTTTAGTCCTTTCAACCTGGTCCACCATATAATCTCTTTCGCAACTGCCACCAGACAGAGGAAAATGTCCTGCTCTTCCTGACCTAAGGAAGGTGGCGGCTCGATCTTCACTATGGACTCGGCCGATAGCCGGATTCGTTCCACACGTGACAGTAGCTGTTCGACATAACTCCACAAGTCAGTAATGCACGGACATTGGACAAGTGCGTGCAGAACGGTTTCGTCGTTCTGTGCGCATCTTGGGCAGGTCCGTCTGACAGCACTTCCGTGCCTGTAGAGTTTATCCCGAACCGGCAGTGCCCCCCACCCCCCGGTAGCACTTCCAAGCGAGGGATTTCTGGAAATTGTCCATCGTCCCCGGCTCAAAAGTCCTCCGGTACAGACTGGTCAGTTCGACTTCGTCGAGGCCCAAAGCTTCTCCGAGTGAGTCATCGCACTTGCCCACCACTAATCCTCTATAGAACTCGAGAGTGGAAGTTCCACTGATCGCATTGCCCGCTTGGTAGAGGGCAGTGAGTGCCTGGCAACATTCCAGGTGCCAGTCACCCAGTCTCGGTCTCTTCTTGACCCAGGACTGCAGCTCATTCAAAGAAATGAGCTGCGGAAAGGCCCGTCTGATAAACGGCGACTACACCTGCTCACCATTGAGGCAGAATATCTGGAGATGTCGCAGCCTCAACGCATGTCTGCGCATCATTAGCCACGGCATGCCCAGCCCTCCGCGTAGAGGGTGCTGGCAGCAGATGAACCGCCTCACCAACAGAACTTGTCCCCTCCACAAGAATTTGAAGAGGAGCCGTTCCAACTTGACGAGGCGCGGACGGGGGAAAGGCACGACCGTTAGGCGGTAGTAGATGACGGACGCGATGTACGCATTCGCCACCTCCGCGCGACCTTTCAGTGATAGCTTCCTCCCAGCCCATTTTTGGGTGAGACTGGCTACTCTGCTCGTTACCTCGTTCCAATTCTTTTCCACCTGGAGGTCTGGTCCGAACCAAACCCCGAGCAACTTTAGTGGTCCGTCCGTCCAGTGCCTCACGACGCTGTTGGACGGCATGGGCTTGCCTCTCCAGGTTCCGAGCTGCAAGCCCACCGACTTTTCCGGGTTAAGTTTGGCTCCTGTCAACCTTTCATATTCCTTCAATAAGGTGCCGACCACCTCGATTTCTGAGGTGTCCGCATAAGCCGACACCGCCTTTCCACGTCCCGGTTCGAGCGGGATGCCCTGCAACAGCTCCAGCTTCCGCTGTAATATTAATAATAATAATGTAGTAAAACAACCTACAAAAATACGTGACTGATAGTAAGGAGCCAATGCTCAGAGCTGTACTGAAGGAGGGGACAGTAGGCCAGGGGATGTCCAGGGAGGAAATAACATCAAGGAGGAAGAGCAGCCTTAAGGGAAAACCCCTTCATAGTACCTTCTTTGAGAAAACTGAA
Organism: Eledone cirrhosa; assembly: GCA_964016885.1. Lineage (NCBI taxonomy): Eukaryota > Metazoa > Mollusca > Cephalopoda > Octopoda > Eledonidae > Eledone > Eledone cirrhosa. The sequence continues at coordinate 29,155,825 of OZ024744.1, forward strand.
TTTAGAGATCCACAGACATGGAACTGGTTGAGAAGAGGAGACCTCAAAAAGGCTACAGAAGGAATGCTAATGGCTGCGCAGGAGCAGGCCCTCAAAACGAAGTGGTTGAAGCACCATATCTACAAAGAGGAGGCCAGCCCACTGTGCAGGATCTGTGGAGAGAGAGAGGAGACTGTGGCTCACATTGTGTCCGAGTGTAAACACCTAGCCCAGACCCACTATAATGGCTGGAGACACGATGTGATGGGCAGGGTGATCCACTGGCACCTGTGCAAAGTAAACAATCTACCACATTCTGAGAAATGGTATGAGCATAGGCCAGAGGCGGTGATGGAGAACAATCAGGTGAAGGTGCTGTGGGATTTTAGGATACAGACGGACAAAAAACTGGAACACAATAGACCTGACCTGGTGGTTGTGGACAAAGAAAAAAGATCGTGCCTGATTGTGGATGTGGCCTGCCCGTTCGACACGAGAGTGCAAGAGAAGGAGAGGGAGAAAATTAACCGATACCAGGACCTAAAGTGGGAGGTGAAAAGGATTTGGAACTGCCATGAAGTCAAAGTGATCCCGATTGTCATAGGCGCACTGGGGACTATCTCCAAAAGTTTCCAGGGATGGTTAAAGAAATTCGGCCCCTTCACGCTTTTTGGAACGCTTCAAAAGGCATGCTTGCTTGGAACAGCAAGAACCCTCCGATACGTCCTGAATATCTGAGGCTGCAGGTAGTGGCTTGATATTCAATCCAACGGACTTTCCAGTTAACCAACATCAATGACTGAGATTCAAGGAATAACAATAACAATAATAATAATAATAATAATAATAATAATAATAATAATAATAATAATAATAATAATAAGAGGACTGTGTTCAGATGGAGAAAAACAACCTATACAAATACGTGACCTATAGTAAGGAGCCAATGCTCAGAACTGTACTGAAGGAGGGGACAGTAGGCCAGGGGATGTCCAAGGAGGAAATAACATCAAGGAGAAAGAGCAGCCTTAAGGGAAAATCCCTTCATAGTACCTTCTTTGAGAAAACTGAATTTAGAGATCCACAGACATGGAACTGGTTGAGAAGAGGAGACCTCAAAAAGGCTACAGAAGGAATGCTAATGGCTGCGCAGGAGCAGGCCCTCAAAACGAAGTGGTTGAAGCACCATATCTACAAGGAGGAGGCTAGCCCACTGTGCAGGATCTGTGGAGAGAGAGAGGAGACTGTGGCTCACATTGTGTCCGAGTGTAAACACCTAGCCCAGACCCACTATAAGGGCTGGAGACACGATGTGATGGGCAGGGTGATCCACTGGCACCTGTGCAAAGTAAACAATTTACCACATTCTGAGAAATGGTATGAGTATAAGCCAGAGGCGGTGATGGAGAACGATCAGGTGAAGGTGCTGTGGGATTTTAGGATACAGACGGACAAAAAACTGGAACACAATAGACCTGACCTGGTGGTTGTGGACAAAGAAAAAAGATCGTGCCTGATTGTGGATGTGGCCTGCCCGTTCGACACGAGAGTGCAAGAGAAGGAGAGGGAGAAAATTAACCGATACCAGGACCTAAAGTGGGAGGTGAAAAGGATTTGGAACTGCCATGAAGTCAAAGTGATCCCGATTGTCATAGGCGCACTGGGGACTATCTCCAAAAGTTTCCAGGGATGGTTAAAGGAAATCGGCCCCTTCACGCTTTTTGGAACGCTTCAAAAGGCATGCTTGCTTGGAACAGCAAGAACCCTCCGATACGTCCTGAATATCTGAGGCTGCAGGTAGTGGCTTGATATTCAATCCAACGGACTTTCCAGTTAACCAACATCAATGCCTGAGATTCAAGGAATAACAACAACAATAATAATAATAATAATAATAATAATAATAATAATAATAATAATAATAATAATAATAATAATAATAATAATAATGGGGAATTGCAGGAGGAGACACACTGATCTTGCCATGGGATGGATAGACTACAGAAAGGCATTTGACATGGTGCCTCATTCTTGGATCACCAAAAGCCTGGAGATCTTCAAGGTGGCAGATAACATCAGGCAGTTGTTGGGCAGGAGTATGGGGTCCTGGGAGACAGAGTTGACATCAACTGGAGAATCCTTGGGAAGCGTGAAGATCAAGAGAGGTATCTTCCAGGGAGATAGCCTGTCCCCTCTGTTGTTTGTCCTTGCCCTGATGCCCCTGACCAGTGTACTGCGAAAAGTGAGAGCAGGATACAGGTTGGGAAAGGGAGGGCTTACCATCAATCACTTCCTCTTCATGGACGATCTTAAGCTCTTCGGGAAGAGTGAGGAGTTGGATGTGCTTGTTGACACTGTCCATATTTTCAGCAGTGATATATGTATGCAGTTTGGTATTAGTAAGTGTGGAGTCATTGTGATGAGGAGGGGTAGGTTGAGCAGAAGTAACGGAATCCAGATACCAACAGGTGAGATGATAAAGGAAATTGACTCTGAGGAAGGATTTTGTCGCTGTGGTGGTGGTGGCGGTGGCGGCTTTAACACCTGAAGTCATTGGTAATGGCGGGTAATGAATGTCTGCCTGAGACAAATTTAAAATATTGCTACTACTTATATTTTTAGTCTTGGCAAACGTAGTAATATTTACAATGGTGGTGTCGGTGTGCGGTGTTAGTTTGTGAGGAAGGTGTGAATCTGAGTCGTTCATGGTTTTTCAAAGAAATATCTTTGTTTGATAATTATAAAAGTTTAAATTTTGGGTTCAAGGCCCCAATCTTTTTGAGTGTCTTTTTCAGAAAACAATGTATGTACACTTATATACAGTTATAAATAAAAAATTTCCGTAAATAGCAATTTTAAACAACTGAAAATAACAAACCTTTGCGGAGCTCACGATAATACGATTTACTACGTAGGTCGCCAATAATAATAATAGTAATAATAATAATAATAATAATAATAATAATAATAATAATAATAATAATAATAATAATAACAAAAGAATTGGTGGGAGCATCAACCACCTCCCATACTTGAAAAAGATCACATCTCAATCTTGTGGAACTTTAGCATCCAAACAGACCGAAAAATAGATGCAAATAGACCTGATATAATATTGAAGGACTTTCAAAGGAGGGTATGCCTGCTAATTGATATGTCTGTTCCAATAGACAAGAATGTATCTATAAAAACATTTGAAAAATTGAGCAAGTATAAGGACCTGGAGATAGAAATTGGAAAAATGTGGAAATTGAGAACTAAAACAATACCAGTGGTTGTAGGCGCTCTGGGAATGATACCTAAGGGGTCTAACGACTACTTATCGCAAATCCCAGGAAACCCGCGTATAGGAGAAATACAAAAGATAGTACTAATGGGAACTGCCCATATACTAAGGAAGATCCTGTCAATATAAGTACATCACAAGTCTAAACACTAAGGATGCATGTGTGAATATGTGTGTTCTTTCTTGAACATGGCGGACCTTGTTGTCTCTTGAGGTCACTGGTTGTGACTTGGTGATAACTCGTATAAACATAAAGCAAGATAAATGCAAATAATAATAATAATAATAATAATAATAATAATAATAATAATAATAATAATAATAATAATAATAATAATAATAATAATAATAATAAGGGAAGAAGACGCACGAGGTGACGGAGGTCATGAAATCGCTCCCGTAAGTTTTGAATTTTTAACATATTTAAACCATTTGTGAAATAACAACTCTTAGTACAAATGCTACGTAAAGCACCCGGCTTGAGCCCCAAAAAATTCGGACCCAAAATATATTGTTATAAGGCTCAAATATTCAAATATTCAACTTTGTATTGTACACTGTATATCCAAAAAAGAAAATGGCTATAAATGGAAGAAGAACCCCCCCCCCCCCTCCTCCTCTGTATACACTATATAGAACAGCCAAACTCACCAACACCAGAAACTAGATACACCACCCACCCTATCACCTGTGTACACTAAACCACCACCGATCACTACGGCCATCATTACAACCATTATCCCATCACCGCCGCCACCACCCCTTCACTCCTTCACTGCTGCCACCGCTACAGCACCATCGCTACAGTAATACGGTCACATCACCGCCACCACTGTCTCGGTATCGACATCACCACCACCACTGTCTCAGTATCGCTACCGCCGCCAGTCTCCCACTTCTTCTTTTAGCTGGCTGCTGCCACCACATTATAGAATCCCTACTGCTAAAAAAGAGGAAGGCATCAAAATATATAGATAGACTCAAAAGAAAAAAGAAAAAATAAACAACAAAAGCAGCACAGCAACAACAGTAAAAAACGAGAAAAACAGAGAAAAACAAAAACAAAAAAAGAAACCCCCAAAACGTAAAGAAAATAAGAATGAAGAGAGAGGCAGGCGGACGGACAGAGAAGAGGGGGGAAAAAGTAAAACTTAAAAAACAAAAACTAAGTCAGACATTCGAATACTACATTACAATGAAACTTATGCTTATTCATTTTTGGGGCCCTTTCTGCCCGTGTGTTTGTTTGTTTATGTGTGTCCGTATACAGCGTGGTGATAATGCCACACAAGGGCCAAGTGGGATGGCGGATCCACAGATGGCTATGTAAACATACATTCGCCAATCCTCGATAAGAGTGTTTAAATATCGAACATAAACAGTTCGAATAACGGTGAAATGGAGACTAGAACGTCATGTGACAGACTCTCACCCAACAGGTGCCCCCTGGCTCAGCAGCAGGAACCTGACTGTCAACGAAATACTGCTGATGTTGGAGGAAGAAGAAGAAGGAAAGGGGCCAGAACCAACTGGACGAAAGAATTGAATAGAACTGTTATGCAATGCTACCTGAAAAGTAACCCCAAGGAGAGGGGCTACAGGAGACGGATGCATAACATCTGGAACGAGATTGGTTTATTTAAATTAGATGAACAAAAATTGGCCGGGCAGGCTCGGGTAATAAGAACTAATGGGTGGATAAGCGAGCTGGAACTGGAGGAACTGAGCAGAGAGAATGGCTTGGAGATGGCGGGTGTAGTATGCCAGACAAGCGAGCCGGCGGGAAATGAAGGTGAGGAGGTCCTGAGAGCGGAGGAACCACCCGAAGCAGACAATGATCTGAATACTGAGATAAATAATACCTGGAACAGAGATACGGCCACTGAGGAGATGAATGCTGACGGGCTAGGACAAGATTCGGTTGACATCCTAAATTTAGTGGTAGATGAGTTGAACAATGATAGTGGGAGACCTATGAACCTAAGATTTGTAGACAGGAAAAAGTTAAAAGAAACAACAGCTAAGGTAAACAAAGTCATCCCATACCTTGAGGCGAGGAGTCTTCACCAGTGCAACAATATCCTCAAAGCAACAGCAAATACGGTGAGGAAACTACTTGGTATAAAAGCGAGAGGAAACAACAGACAAGAAAGAGCAGAGCCGTGGTGGAAGAAGCGACTGAGTGGGCAAATCGGGGAAATGAGAAATGACATAGGAAAGCTTGAGTCACTACTGAATGGGACACTAAAAAACATAGGCACTAAAAATAGACTGGAAATAAAATACAAAACTAGGAGTAAAAAGCTAAATATTATCATAGAGGAATTGAAGCAACGCATTGTAGCAAAGAGTGCCAAAATCAGGCGATACGAGAACAGAGTCAGTCAGTATAAACAGAACCGCATGTTCGACAACAACCAGAAGATGCTGTTTGGACAGCTTGAGGGGAAAGAAAGAGGCACCGACTTGATCCCTGGGGCGGAACAAGCTAAAACATTCTGGAGAGGAATATGGGAGCAGGATGTTAGACACAATGCCCAGGCAGGGTGGATTGAGACAGTACAGAGGGAGATCGGTGAGCAGGCACAGCAACAGACTGATTTGAGTATCACAGTTGAAACTCTTAAGGGGCAAGCCAAAAAACTAACCAACTGGAAATCACCAGGCCCAGATGGTGTGCAGGGGTATTGGATTAAACATTTAACATCCCTCCACCCGAAGCTGACGGCCATGTTCAATGACTGCTTGGTGTCGGGTGAGGTGCCAGAGTGGTTGACAAAAGGTACCACAGTTCTGATAATGAAAGACCGAATCAAGGGTAATGATGTTACCAACTATAGACCTATCACATGTCTGCCCGTAATGTGGAAACTGTTGACGAGCATTGTGTCTGAGGAAATCTACCATCACCTCCACACAAACAACTTGTTGCCGGACGAACAGAAAGGATGCCGAAAGAAGTCACGTGGTACAAAGGACCAGTTGCTTATTGATAAGATGGTAATGGGGAATTGCAGGAGGAGACACACTGATCTTGCCATGGGATGGATAGACTACAGAAAGGCATTTGACATGGTGCCTCATTCCTGGATCACCAAAAGCCTGGAGATCTTCGGGGTGGCAGATAACATCAGAGAGTTGCTGGGCAGGAGTATGGGGTCCTGGGAGACAGAGTTGACATCAACTGGAGTATCCTTGGGAAGCGTGAAGATCAAGAGAGGTATCTTCCAGGGAGATAGCCTGTCCCCTCTGTTGTTTGTCCTTGCCCTGATGCCCTTGACCATTATGCTGCGAAAAGTGAGAGCAGGATACAAGTTGGGAAGGGGAGAGCTTACCATCAATCACCTCCTCTTCATGGACGATCTTAAGCTCTTCGGGAAAAGTGAGAAGGAGTTGGATGTGCTTGTTGACACTGTCCGTATTTTCAGCAGTGATATATGTATGCAGTTTGGTATTGGTAAATGTGGAGTCATTGTGATGAGGAGGGGTAGGTTGAGCAGAAGTAACGGGATCCAGATACCAACAGGTGAGATGATAAAGGAAATTGACTCTGAGGAAGGATACAAGTATTTGGGCGTTCTGGAGGCTGATGGCATAAAGAACAAAAAAATGAAGGAATTGTTAAGAACTGAATACATTCGGAGAGTAAGGAGCGTATTGAAGTCACATCTGAACAGCAGAAATGCCATAAGCGCAGTAAATTCCCGAGCTGTGTCTATTATTAGGTACAGTGCGGGAATTCTGAGATGGAATGTTGCTGAACAAAAAGAAATGGATAGGAAGACTAGGAAGCTATTGACTATCTACAACATGTTCCACAAGAGGAGTGATGTCGATAGACTCTACCTAAGGAGATCTGAGGGTGGAAGAGGTCTTATCAGCATAGAGGACTGTGTTCAGATGGAGAAAAACAACCTATACAAATACGTGACCTATAGTAAGGAGCCAATGCTCAGAGCTGTACTGAAGGAGGGGAGAGTAGGCCAGGGGATACCCAAGGAGGAAATAACATCAAGGAGGAAGAGCAGCCTTAAGGGAAAATCCCTTCATAGTACCTTCTTTGAGAAAACTGAATTTAGAGATCCACAGACATGGAACTGGTTGAGAAGAGGAGACCTCAAAAAGGCTACAGAAGGAATGCTAATGGCTGCGCAGGAGCAGGCCCTCAAAACGAAGTGGTTGAAGCACCATATCTACAAGGAGGAGGCTAGCCCACTGTGCAGGATCTGTGGAGAGAGAGAGGAGACTGTGGCTCACATTGTGTCCGAGTGTAAACACCTAGCCCAGACCCACTATAAGGGCTGGAGACACGATGTGATGGGCAGGGTGATCCACTGGCACCTGTGCAAAGTAAACAATCTACCACATTCTGAGAAATGGTATGAGCATAGGCCAGAGGCGGTGATGGAGAACAGTCAGGTGAAGGTGCTGTGGGATTTTAGGATACAGACGGACAAAAAACTGGAACACAATAGACCTGACCTGGTGGTTGTGGACAAAGAAAAAAGATCGTGCCTGATTGTGGATGTGGCCTGCCCGTTCGACACGAGAGTGCAAGAGAAGGAGAGGGAGAAAATTAACCGATACCAGGACCTAAAGTGGGAGGTGAAAAGGATTTGGAACTGCCATGAAGTCAAAGTGATCCCGATTGTCATAGGCGCACTGGGGACTATCTCCAAAGGTTTCCAGGGATGGTTAAAGAAAATCGGCCCCTTCACGCTTTTTGGAACGCTTCAAAAGGCATGCTTGCTTGGAACGGCAAGAACCCTCCGATACGTCCTGAATATCTGAGGCTGCAGGTAGTGGCTTGATATTCAATCCAACGGACTTTCCAGTTAACCAACATCAATGACTGAGATTCAAGGAATAACAATAACAATAATAATAATAATAATAATAATAATAATAATAATAATAACAGAGATATGGCCACTGAGGAGATGAATGCTGACGGGCTAGGACAAGATTCGGTTGACATCCTAAATTTAGTGGTAGATGAATTGAACAATGATAGTGGGAGACCTATGAACCTAAGATTTGTAGACAGGAAAAAGTTAAAAGAAACAACAGCTAAGGTAAACAAAGTCATCCCATACCTTGAGGCGAGGAGCCTTCACCAGTGCAACAATATCCTCAAAGCAACAGCAAATACGGTGAGGAAACTACTTGGTATAAAAGCGAGAGGAAACAACAGACAAGAAAGAGCAGAGCCGTGGTGGAAGAAGCGACTGAGTGGGCAAATCGGGGAAATGAGAAATGACATAGGAAAGCTTGAGTCACTACTGAATGGGACACTAAAAAACATAGGCACTAAAAATAGACTGGAAATAAAATACAAAACAAGGAAGAAAAAGCTAAATATTATCATAGAGGAACTGAAGCAACGCATTGTAGCAAAGAGTGCAAAAATCAGGCGATACGAGAACAGAGTCAGTCAGTATAAACAGAACCGCATGTTCGACAACAACCAGAAGATGCTGTTTGGACAGCTTGAGGGGAAAGAAAGAGGCAACGACTTGATCCCTGGGGCGGAGCAAACTAAAACATTCTGGAGAGGAATATGGGAGCAGGATGTTAGACACAATGCTCAGGCAGGGTGGATTGAGACAGTACAGAGGGAGATCGGTGAGCAGGCACAACAACAAACTGATTTGAGTATGACAGTTGAAACTCTTAAGGGGCAGGCCAAAAAACTAACCAACTGGAAATCACCAGGCCCAGATGGTGTGCAGGGGTATTGGATTAAACATTTAACATCCCTCCACCCGAAGCTGACGGCCATGTTCAATGACTGCTTGGTGTCGGGTGAGGTGCTAGAGTGGTTGACAAAAGATACCACAGTTCTGATAATGAAAGACCGAATCAAGGGTAATGATGTTACCAACTATAGACCTATCACATGTCTGTCCGTAATGTGGAAACTGTTGACGAGCATTGTGTCTGAGGAAATCTACCATCACCTCCACACAAACAACTTGTTACCGGACGAACAGAAAGGATGCCGAAAGAAGTCACGTGGTACAAAGGACCAGTTACTTATTGATAAGATGGTAATGGGGAATTGCAGGAGGAGACACACTGATCTTGCCATGGGATGGATAGACTACAGAAAGGCATTTGACATGGTGCCTCATTCCTGGATCACCAAAAGCCTGGAGATCTTCAGGGTGGCAGATAACATCAGACAGTTGCTAGGCAGGAGTATGGGGTCCTGGGAGACAGAGTTGACATCAACTGGAGTATCCTTGGGAAACGTGAAGATCAAGAGAGGTATCTTCCAGGGAGATAGCCTGTCCCCTCTGTTGTTTGTCCTTGCCCTGATGCCCTTGACCATTATGCTGCGAAAAGCGAGAGCAGGATACAAGTTGGGAAGGGGAGAGCTTACCATCAATCACCTCCTCTTCTTGGACGATCTTAAGCTCTTCGGGAAAAGTGAGAAGGAGTTGGATGTGCTTGTTGACACTGTCCGTATTTTCAGCAGTGATATATGTATGCAGTTTGGTATTGGTAAATGTGGAGTCATTGTGATGAAGAGGGGTAGGTTGGGCAGAAGTAACGGGATCCAGATACCAACAGGTGAGATGATAAAGGAAATTGACTCTGAGGAAGGATACAAGTATTTGGGCGTTCTGGAGGCTGATGGCATAAAGAACAAAAAAATGAAGGAATTGTTAAGAACTGAATACATTCGGAGAGTAAGGAGCGTATTGAAGTCACATCTGAACAGCAGAAATGCCATAAGCGCAGTAAATTCCCGACCTGTGTCTATTATTAGGTACAGTGCGGGAATTCTGAGATGGAATGTTGCTGAACAAAAAGAAATGGATAGGAAGACTAGGAAGCTATTGACTATCTACAACATGTTCCACAAGAGGAGTGATGTCGATAGACTCTACCTAAGGAGATCTGAGGGTGGAAGAGGTCTTATCAGCATAGAGGACTGTGTTCAGATGGAGAAAAACAACCTATACAAATACGTGACCTATAGTAAGGAGCCAATGCTCAGAACTGTACTGAAGGAGGGGACAGTAGGCCAGGGGATGTCCAAGGAGGAAATAACATCAAGGAGGAAGAGCAGCCTTAAGGGAAAATCCCTTCATAGTACCTTCTTTGAGAAAACTGAATTTAGAGATCCACAGACATGGAACTGGTTGAGAAGAGGAGACCTCAAAAAGGCTACAGAAGGAATGCTAATGGCTGCGCAGGAGCAGGCCCTCAAAACGAAGTGGTTGAAGCACCATATCTACAAGGAGGAGGCTAGCCCACTGTGCAGGATCTGTGGAGAGAGAGAGGAGACTGTGGCTCACATTGTGTCCGAGTGTAAACACCTAGCCCAGACCCACTATAAAGGCTGGAGACACGATGTGATGGGCAGGGTGATCCACTGGCACCTGTGCAAAGTAAACAATTTACCACATTCTGAGAAATGGTATGAGCATAGGCCAGAGGCGGTGATGGAGAACAATCAGGTGAAGGTGCTGTGGGATTTTAGGATACAGACGGACAAAAAACTGGAACACAATAGACCTGACCTGGTGGTTGTGGACAAAGAAAAAAGATCGTGTCTGATTGTGGATGTGGCCTTCCCGTTCGACACGAGAGTGCAAGAGAAGGAGAGGGAGAAAATTAACCGATACCAGGACCTAAAGTGGGAGGTGAAAAGGATTTGGAACTGCCATGAAGTCAAAGTGATCCCGATTGTCATAGGCGCACTGGGGACTATCTCCAAAAGTTTCCAGGGATGGTTAAAGGAAATCGGCCCCTTCACGCTTTTTGGAACGCTTCAAAAGGCATGCTTGCTTGGAACAGCAAGAACCCTCCGATACGTCCTGAATATCTGAGGCTGCAGGTAGTGGCTTGATATTCAATCCAACGGACTTTCCAGTTAACCAACATCAATGCCTGAGATTCAAGGAATAACAACAACAATAATAATAATAATAATAATAATAATAATAATAATAATAATAATAATAATAATAATAATAATAATAATAATAATGGGGAATTGCAGGAGGAGACACACTGATCTTGCCATGGGATGGATAGACTACAGAAAGGCATTTGACATGGTGCCTCATTCTTGGATCACCAAAAGCCTGGAGATCTTCAAGGTGGCAGATAACATCAGGCAGTTGTTGGGCAGGAGTATGGGGTCCTGGGAGACAGAGTTGACATCAACTGGAGAATCCTTGGGAAGCGTGAAGATCAAGAGAGGTATCTTCCAGGGAGATAGCCTGTCCCCTCTGTTGTTTGTCCTTGCCCTGATGCCCCTGACCAGTGTACTGCGAAAAGTGAGAGCAGGATACAGGTTGGGAAAGGGAGGGCTTACCATCAATCACTTCCTCTTCATGGACGATCTTAAGCTCTTCGGGAAGAGTGAGGAGTTGGATGTGCTTGTTGACACTGTCCATATTTTCAGCAGTGATATATGTATGCAGTTTGGTATTAGTAAGTGTGGAGTCATTGTGATGAGGAGGGGTAGGTTGAGCAGAAGTAACGGAATCCAGATACCAACAGGTGAGATGATAAAGGAAATTGACTCTGAGGAAGGATTTTGTCGCTGTGGTGGTGGTGGCGGTGGCGGCTTTAACACCTGAAGTCATTGGTAATGGCGGGTAATGAATGTCTGCCTGAGACAAATTTAAAATATTGCTACTACTTATATTTTTAGTCTTGGCAAACGTAGTAATATTTACAATGGTGGTGTCGGTGTGCGGTGTTAGTTTGTGAGGAAGGTGTGAATCTGAGTCGTTCATGGTTTTTCAAAGAAATATCTTTGTTTGATAATTATAAAAGTTTAAATTTTGGGTTCAAGGCCCCAATCTTTTTGAGTGTCTTTTTCAGAAAACAATGTATGTACACTTATATACAGTTATAAATAAAAAATTTCCGTAAATAGCAATTTTAAACAACTGAAAATAACAAACCTTTGCGGAGCTCACGATAATACGATTTACTACGTAGGTCGCCAATAATAATAATAGTAATAATAATAATAATAATAATAATAATAATAATAATAATAATAATAATAATAATAATAATAACAAAAGAATTGGTGGGAGCATCAACCACCTCCCATACTTGAAAAAGATCACATCTCAATCTTGTGGAACTTTAGCATCCAAACAGACCGAAAAATAGATGCAAATAGACCTGATATAATATTGAAGGACTTTCAAAGGAGGGTATGCCTGCTAATTGATATGTCTGTTCCAATAGACAAGAATGTATCTATAAAAACATTTGAAAAATTGAGCAAGTATAAGGACCTGGAGATAGAAATTGGAAAAATGTGGAAATTGAGAACTAAAACAATACCAGTGGTTGTAGGCGCTCTGGGAATGATACCTAAGGGGTCTAACGACTACTTATCGCAAATCCCAGGAAACCCGCGTATAGGAGAAATACAAAAGATAGTACTAATGGGAACTGCCCATATACTAAGGAAGATCCTGTCAATATAAGTACATCACAAGTCTAAACACTAAGGATGCATGTGTGAATATGTGTGTTCTTTCTTGAACATGGCGGACCTTGTTGTCTCTTGAGGTCACTGGTTGTGACTTGGTGATAACTCGTATAAACATAAAGCAAGATAAATGCAAATAATAATAATAATAATAATAATAATAATAATAATAATAATAATAATAATAATAATAATAATAATAATAATAATAATAATAATAAGGGAAGAAGACGCACGAGGTGACGGAGGTCATGAAATCGCTCCCGTAAGTTTTGAATTTTTAACATATTTAAACCATTTGTGAAATAACAACTCTTAGTACAAATGCTACGTAAAGCACCCGGCTTGAGCCCCAAAAAATTCGGACCCAAAATATATTGTTATAAGGCTCAAATATTCAAATATTCAACTTTGTATTGTACACTGTATATCCAAAAAAGAAAATGGCTATAAATGGAAGAAGAACCCCCCCCCCCCTCCTCCTCTGTATACACTATATAGAACAGCCAAACTCACCAACACCAGAAACTAGATACACCACCCACCCTATCACCTGTGTACACTAAACCACCACCGATCACTACGGCCATCATTACAACCATTATCCCATCACCGCCGCCACCACCCCTTCACTCCTTCACTGCTGCCACCGCTACAGCACCATCGCTACAGTAATACGGTCACATCACCGCCACCACTGTCTCGGTATCGACATCACCACCACCACTGTCTCAGTATCGCTACCGCCGCCAGTCTCCCACTTCTTCTTTTAGCTGGCTGCTGCCACCACATTATAGAATCCCTACTGCTAAAAAAGAGGAAGGCATCAAAATATATAGATAGACTCAAAAGAAAAAAGAAAAAATAAACAACAAAAGCAGCACAGCAACAACAGTAAAAAACGAGAAAAACAGAGAAAAACAAAAACAAAAAAAGAAACCCCCAAAACGTAAAGAAAATAAGAATGAAGAGAGAGGCAGGCGGACGGACAGAGAAGAGGGGGGAAAAAGTAAAACTTAAAAAACAAAAACTAAGTCAGACATTCGAATACTACATTACAATGAAACTTATGCTTATTCATTTTTGGGGCCCTTTCTGCCCGTGTGTTTGTTTGTTTATGTGTGTCCGTATACAGCGTGGTGATAATGCCACACAAGGGCCAAGTGGGATGGCGGATCCACAGATGGCTATGTAAACATACATTCGCCAATCCTCGATAAGAGTGTTTAAATATCGAACATAAACAGTTCGAATAACGGTGAAATGGAGACTAGAACGTCATGTGACAGACTCTCACCCAACAGGTGCCCCCTGGCTCAGCAGCAGGAACCTGACTGTCAACGAAATACTGCTGATGTTGGAGGAAGAAGAAGAAGGAAAGGGGCCAGAACCAACTGGACGAAAGAATTGAATAGAACTGTTATGCAATGCTACCTGAAAAGTAACCCCAAGGAGAGGGGCTACAGGAGACGGATGCATAACATCTGGAACGAGATTGGTTTATTTAAATTAGATGAACAAAAATTGGCCGGGCAGGCTCGGGTAATAAGAACTAATGGGTGGATAAGCGAGCTGGAACTGGAGGAACTGAGCAGAGAGAATGGCTTGGAGATGGCGGGTGTAGTATGCCAGACAAGCGAGCCGGCGGGAAATGAAGGTGAGGAGGTCCTGAGAGCGGAGGAACCACCCGAAGCAGACAATGATCTGAATACTGAGATAAATAATACCTGGAACAGAGATACGGCCACTGAGGAGATGAATGCTGACGGGCTAGGACAAGATTCGGTTGACATCCTAAATTTAGTGGTAGATGAGTTGAACAATGATAGTGGGAGACCTATGAACCTAAGATTTGTAGACAGGAAAAAGTTAAAAGAAACAACAGCTAAGGTAAACAAAGTCATCCCATACCTTGAGGCGAGGAGTCTTCACCAGTGCAACAATATCCTCAAAGCAACAGCAAATACGGTGAGGAAACTACTTGGTATAAAAGCGAGAGGAAACAACAGACAAGAAAGAGCAGAGCCGTGGTGGAAGAAGCGACTGAGTGGGCAAATCGGGGAAATGAGAAATGACATAGGAAAGCTTGAGTCACTACTGAATGGGACACTAAAAAACATAGGCACTAAAAATAGACTGGAAATAAAATACAAAACTAGGAGTAAAAAGCTAAATATTATCATAGAGGAATTGAAGCAACGCATTGTAGCAAAGAGTGCCAAAATCAGGCGATACGAGAACAGAGTCAGTCAGTATAAACAGAACCGCATGTTCGACAACAACCAGAAGATGCTGTTTGGACAGCTTGAGGGGAAAGAAAGAGGCACCGACTTGATCCCTGGGGCGGAACAAGCTAAAACATTCTGGAGAGGAATATGGGAGCAGGATGTTAGACACAATGCCCAGGCAGGGTGGATTGAGACAGTACAGAGGGAGATCGGTGAGCAGGCACAGCAACAGACTGATTTGAGTATCACAGTTGAAACTCTTAAGGGGCAAGCCAAAAAACTAACCAACTGGAAATCACCAGGCCCAGATGGTGTGCAGGGGTATTGGATTAAACATTTAACATCCCTCCACCCGAAGCTGACGGCCATGTTCAATGACTGCTTGGTGTCGGGTGAGGTGCCAGAGTGGTTGACAAAAGGTACCACAGTTCTGATAATGAAAGACCGAATCAAGGGTAATGATGTTACCAACTATAGACCTATCACATGTCTGCCCGTAATGTGGAAACTGTTGACGAGCATTGTGTCTGAGGAAATCTACCATCACCTCCACACAAACAACTTGTTGCCGGACGAACAGAAAGGATGCCGAAAGAAGTCACGTGGTACAAAGGACCAGTTGCTTATTGATAAGATGGTAATGGGGAATTGCAGGAGGAGACACACTGATCTTGCCATGGGATGGATAGACTACAGAAAGGCATTTGACATGGTGCCTCATTCCTGGATCACCAAAAGCCTGGAGATCTTCGGGGTGGCAGATAACATCAGAGAGTTGCTGGGCAGGAGTATGGGGTCCTGGGAGACAGAGTTGACATCAACTGGAGTATCCTTGGGAAGCGTGAAGATCAAGAGAGGTATCTTCCAGGGAGATAGCCTGTCCCCTCTGTTGTTTGTCCTTGCCCTGATGCCCTTGACCATTATGCTGCGAAAAGTGAGAGCAGGATACAAGTTGGGAAGGGGAGAGCTTACCATCAATCACCTCCTCTTCATGGACGATCTTAAGCTCTTCGGGAAAAGTGAGAAGGAGTTGGATGTGCTTGTTGACACTGTCCGTATTTTCAGCAGTGATATATGTATGCAGTTTGGTATTGGTAAATGTGGAGTCATTGTGATGAGGAGGGGTAGGTTGAGCAGAAGTAACGGGATCCAGATACCAACAGGTGAGATGATAAAGGAAATTGACTCTGAGGAAGGATACAAGTATTTGGGCGTTCTGGAGGCTGATGGCATAAAGAACAAAAAAATGAAGGAATTGTTAAGAACTGAATACATTCGGAGAGTAAGGAGCGTATTGAAGTCACATCTGAACAGCAGAAATGCCATAAGCGCAGTAAATTCCCGAGCTGTGTCTATTATTAGGTACAGTGCGGGAATTCTGAGATGGAATGTTGCTGAACAAAAAGAAATGGATAGGAAGACTAGGAAGCTATTGACTATCTACAACATGTTCCACAAGAGGAGTGATGTCGATAGACTCTACCTAAGGAGATCTGAGGGTGGAAGAGGTCTTATCAGCATAGAGGACTGTGTTCAGATGGAGAAAAACAACCTATACAAATACGTGACCTATAGTAAGGAGCCAATGCTCAGAGCTGTACTGAAGGAGGGGAGAGTAGGCCAGGGGATACCCAAGGAGGAAATAACATCAAGGAGGAAGAGCAGCCTTAAGGGAAAATCCCTTCATAGTACCTTCTTTGAGAAAACTGAATTTAGAGATCCACAGACATGGAACTGGTTGAGAAGAGGAGACCTCAAAAAGGCTACAGAAGGAATGCTAATGGCTGCGCAGGAGCAGGCCCTCAAAACGAAGTGGTTGAAGCACCATATCTACAAGGAGGAGGCTAGCCCACTGTGCAGGATCTGTGGAGAGAGAGAGGAGACTGTGGCTCACATTGTGTCCGAGTGTAAACACCTAGCCCAGACCCACTATAAGGGCTGGAGACACGATGTGATGGGCAGGGTGATCCACTGGCACCTGTGCAAAGTAAACAATCTACCACATTCTGAGAAATGGTATGAGCATAGGCCAGAGGCGGTGATGGAGAACAGTCAGGTGAAGGTGCTGTGGGATTTTAGGATACAGACGGACAAAAAACTGGAACACAATAGACCTGACCTGGTGGTTGTGGACAAAGAAAAAAGATCGTGCCTGATTGTGGATGTGGCCTGCCCGTTCGACACGAGAGTGCAAGAGAAGGAGAGGGAGAAAATTAACCGATACCAGGACCTAAAGTGGGAGGTGAAAAGGATTTGGAACTGCCATGAAGTCAAAGTGATCCCGATTGTCATAGGCGCACTGGGGACTATCTCCAAAGGTTTCCAGGGATGGTTAAAGAAAATCGGCCCCTTCACGCTTTTTGGAACGCTTCAAAAGGCATGCTTGCTTGGAACGGCAAGAACCCTCCGATACGTCCTGAATATCTGAGGCTGCAGGTAGTGGCTTGATATTCAATCCAACGGACTTTCCAGTTAACCAACATCAATGACTGAGATTCAAGGAATAACAATAACAATAATAATAATAATAATAATAATAATAATAATAATAATAACAGAGATATGGCCACTGAGGAGATGAATGCTGACGGGCTAGGACAAGATTCGGTTGACATCCTAAATTTAGTGGTAGATGAATTGAACAATGATAGTGGGAGACCTATGAACCTAAGATTTGTAGACAGGAAAAAGTTAAAAGAAACAACAGCTAAGGTAAACAAAGTCATCCCATACCTTGAGGCGAGGAGCCTTCACCAGTGCAACAATATCCTCAAAGCAACAGCAAATACGGTGAGGAAACTACTTGGTATAAAAGCGAGAGGAAACAACAGACAAGAAAGAGCAGAGCCGTGGTGGAAGAAGCGACTGAGTGGGCAAATCGGGGAAATGAGAAATGACATAGGAAAGCTTGAGTCACTACTGAATGGGACACTAAAAAACATAGGCACTAAAAATAGACTGGAAATAAAATACAAAACAAGGAAGAAAAAGCTAAATATTATCATAGAGGAACTGAAGCAACGCATTGTAGCAAAGAGTGCAAAAATCAGGCGATACGAGAACAGAGTCAGTCAGTATAAACAGAACCGCATGTTCGACAACAACCAGAAGATGCTGTTTGGACAGCTTGAGGGGAAAGAAAGAGGCAACGACTTGATCCCTGGGGCGGAGCAAACTAAAACATTCTGGAGAGGAATATGGGAGCAGGATGTTAGACACAATGCTCAGGCAGGGTGGATTGAGACAGTACAGAGGGAGATCGGTGAGCAGGCACAACAACAAACTGATTTGAGTATGACAGTTGAAACTCTTAAGGGGCAGGCCAAAAAACTAACCAACTGGAAATCACCAGGCCCAGATGGTGTGCAGGGGTATTGGATTAAACATTTAACATCCCTCCACCCGAAGCTGACGGCCATGTTCAATGACTGCTTGGTGTCGGGTGAGGTGCTAGAGTGGTTGACAAAAGATACCACAGTTCTGATAATGAAAGACCGAATCAAGGGTAATGATGTTACCAACTATAGACCTATCACATGTCTGTCCGTAATGTGGAAACTGTTGACGAGCATTGTGTCTGAGGAAATCTACCATCACCTCCACACAAACAACTTGTTACCGGACGAACAGAAAGGATGCCGAAAGAAGTCACGTGGTACAAAGGACCAGTTACTTATTGATAAGATGGTAATGGGGAATTGCAGGAGGAGACACACTGATCTTGCCATGGGATGGATAGACTACAGAAAGGCATTTGACATGGTGCCTCATTCCTGGATCACCAAAAGCCTGGAGATCTTCAGGGTGGCAGATAACATCAGACAGTTGCTAGGCAGGAGTATGGGGTCCTGGGAGACAGAGTTGACATCAACTGGAGTATCCTTGGGAAACGTGAAGATCAAGAGAGGTATCTTCCAGGGAGATAGCCTGTCCCCTCTGTTGTTTGTCCTTGCCCTGATGCCCTTGACCATTATGCTGCGAAAAGCGAGAGCAGGATACAAGTTGGGAAGGGGAGAGCTTACCATCAATCACCTCCTCTTCTTGGACGATCTTAAGCTCTTCGGGAAAAGTGAGAAGGAGTTGGATGTGCTTGTTGACACTGTCCGTATTTTCAGCAGTGATATATGTATGCAGTTTGGTATTGGTAAATGTGGAGTCATTGTGATGAAGAGGGGTAGGTTGGGCAGAAGTAACGGGATCCAGATACCAACAGGTGAGATGATAAAGGAAATTGACTCTGAGGAAGGATACAAGTATTTGGGCGTTCTGGAGGCTGATGGCATAAAGAACAAAAAAATGAAGGAATTGTTAAGAACTGAATACATTCGGAGAGTAAGGAGCGTATTGAAGTCACATCTGAACAGCAGAAATGCCATAAGCGCAGTAAATTCCCGACCTGTGTCTATTATTAGGTACAGTGCGGGAATTCTGAGATGGAATGTTGCTGAACAAAAAGAAATGGATAGGAAGACTAGGAAGCTATTGACTATCTACAACATGTTCCACAAGAGGAGTGATGTCGATAGACTCTACCTAAGGAGATCTGAGGGTGGAAGAGGTCTTATCAGCATAGAGGACTGTGTTCAGATGGAGAAAAACAACCTATACAAATACGTGACCTATAGTAAGGAGCCAATGCTCAGAACTGTACTGAAGGAGGGGACAGTAGGCCAGGGGATGTCCAAGGAGGAAATAACATCAAGGAGGAAGAGCAGCCTTAAGGGAAAATCCCTTCATAGTACCTTCTTTGAGAAAACTGAATTTAGAGATCCACAGACATGGAACTGGTTGAGAAGAGGAGACCTCAAAAAGGCTACAGAAGGAATGCTAATGGCTGCGCAGGAGCAGGCCCTCAAAACGAAGTGGTTGAAGCACCATATCTACAAGGAGGAGGCTAGCCCACTGTGCAGGATCTGTGGAGAGAGAGAGGAGACTGTGGCTCACATTGTGTCCGAGTGTAAACACCTAGCCCAGACCCACTATAAAGGCTGGAGACACGATGTGATGGGCAGGGTGATCCACTGGCACCTGTGCAAAGTAAACAATTTACCACATTCTGAGAAATGGTATGAGCATAGGCCAGAGGCGGTGATGGAGAACAATCAGGTGAAGGTGCTGTGGGATTTTAGGATACAGACGGACAAAAAACTGGAACACAATAGACCTGACCTGGTGGTTGTGGACAAAGAAAAAAGATCGTGTCTGATTGTGGATGTGGCCTTCCCGTTCGACACGAGAGTGCAAGAGAAGGAGAGGGAGAAAATTAACCGATACCAGGACCTAAAGTGGGAGGTGAAAAGGATTTGGAACTGCCATGAACTCAAAGTGATCCCGATTGTCATAGGCGCACTGGGGACTATCTCCAAAAGTTTCCAGGGATGGTTAAAGAAAATCGGCCCCTTCACGCTTTTTGGAACGCTTCAAAAGGCATGCTTGCTTGGAACAGCAAGAACCCTCCGATACGTCCTGAATATCTGAGGCTGCAGGTAGTGGCTTGATATTCAATCCAACGGACTTTCCAGTTAACCAACATCAATGACTGAGATTCAAGGAATAACAACAATAATAATAATAATAATAATAATAATAATAATAATAATAATAATAATAATAATAATAATAATAATAATAATAATAATAATAATAATATATAGGGAAGAAGACACACGAGGTGGTAGAAGGTCATGAAATCACTCCCGTAAGTTTTGAATTTTTAACATATTTAAATCATTTGTGAAATAACAACTCTTAGTACAAATGCTACGTAAAGCATCCGGCTTGAGCCCCAAAAAAATTCTGACCCAAAATATATTGTTATAAGGCTCAAATATTCAAATATTCAACTTTGTATTGTACATTGTATATTCAAAAAAGAAAATGGCTATAAATGGAAGAAGAAGAACCCCCCCCTCCTCTGTCTACACTATATAGAATAGCCAAACAACACCAATCTCACCAACACCAGAAACTAGATACACCACCTACCCCATCACCTCTCTGTGTACACTAAACACAGCAGCCAGATAACGGCCACTGCCATCATTACTACCAGTATCCCATCACCGCCGCCACCACTCCTTCATTGCTACCACCGCTACAACACCATCACTACAGTAATACGATCACATCACCACCACCACTGCCTCAGTATCGACATCACCACCACCACTGTCTCAGTATCGCTACCGCCGCTATTCTCTCCCATTGCTTCCTGCTAGTTGCTGCCACCACATTATAGAATTCCAACTAAAAAAAAGGAAGGCATCAAAATATGTAGATAGACTCAAAAGGAAAAACAAACATTAAAACCAAAGCGGCACAGCAACAACAACAAAAAAAAAGGGAAAAACAAACAGAGAAAAACAAAAACAAAAAAAAACGTAAAGAACATAAGAATGAAGAGAGAAACAAGCGGACGGACAGAGAAGAGAGGGGATAAACTAAGTCAGACATTCGAACACTACATTACAATGAAACTTATGCTTATTCATTTTGGGGTTTTTTTCTGCCTGTTTGTTTGTTTGTTTATTTGTGTTCGCCTACAGCGTGGTGATAATGCCACACAAGAGCCAAGTGGAGCGGCGCAACCACCGGAGACGGTGAATCCACAGATGATTATGTAACCATACATTCGCCAATCCTGTATAAGAGTGTTTAAATATCGAACCTAAACAGTTCGAATAACGGTGAAATGGAGATTAGAACGTCATGTGACAGACTCTCACCCAACAGGTGCTCCCTGGCTCAGCAGCAGGAACCTGGCTGTCAACCAAATACTGCTGGTGTCGGAGGAAGAAGAAGAAGGAAAGGGACCAGAACCAACTGGACGAAAGAATTGAATAGAACTGTTATGCAATGTTACCTGAAAAGTAACCCCAAGGAGAGGGGCTATAGGAGACGAATGCATAACATCTGGAACGAGATTGGTCTATTTAAATTAGATGAACAAAAATTGGCCGGCAGGCTCGGGTAATAAGAACTAATGGGTGGATAAGCGAGCTGGAACTGGAGGAACTGAGCAGAGAGATTAGCTTGGAGATGGAGGGTGGAGTATGCCAGGTAAACGAGCCAGTGGGAAATAAAGGTGAGGAGGTCGAGAGAACGGAGGAACCACCCGAAGCAGACAATGATCTGAATGCTGAGATAAATAATACCTGGAACAGAGATACGGCCACTGAGGAGATGAATGCTGACGGGCTAGGACATGATTCGGTTGACATCCTAAATTTAGTGGTAGATGAATTGAACAATGATAGTGGGAGACCTATGAACCTAAGATTTGTAGACAGGAAAAAGTTAAAAAAACAACAGCTAAGGTAAACAAAGTCATCCCATACCTTGAGGTGAGGAGCCTTCACCAGTGCAACAATATCCTCAAAGCGACAGCAAATACGGTGAGGAAACTACTTGGTATAAAAGCGAGAGGAAACAACAGACAAGAAAGAGCAGAGCCTTGGTGGAAGAAACGACTGAGTGGTAAAATCAGGGAAATGAGAAATGACATTGGAAAGCTTGAGTCACTACTGAATGGGACACTAAAAGACATAGGCACTAAAAATAGACTGGAAATAAAGTACAAAACTAGGAGGAAAAAGCTAAATATTATCATAGAGGAACCGAAGCAACGCATTGTAGCAAAGAGTGCAAAAATCAGGCGATACGAGAACAGAGTCAGTCAGTATAAACAGAACCGCATGTTCGACAACAACCAGAAGATGCTGTTTGGACAGCTTGAAGGGAAAGAAAGAGGCAACGACTTGATCCTTGAGGCGGAACAAACTAAAACATTCTGGAGAGAAATATGGGAGCAGGATGTTAGACATAATGACCAGGCAGGGTGGATTGAGACAATACAGAGGGAGATCGGTGAGCAGGCACACCAACAAACTGATTTGAGTATCACAGTTGAAACTCTTAAGGGGCAGGCCAAAAAGCTAACCAACTGGAAATCACCAAGCCCAGATGGTGTGCAGGGGTATTGGATTAAAAATATAACATCCCTCCACCCGAAACTGACAACCATGTTCAATGACTGCTTGATATCAGGTGAGGTACCAGAGTGGTTGAAAAAAGGTACCACAGTTCTGATAATGAAAGACCGAATCAAGGGTAATGATGTTACCAACTATAGACCTATCACATGTCTGTCCGTAATGTGGAATCTGTTGATGAGCATTGTGTCTGAGGAAATCTACCATCACCTCCACACAAACAACTTGTTACCGGACGAACAGAAAGGATGCCGAAAGAAGTCACGTGGTACAAAGGACCAGTTACTTATTGATAAGATGGTAATGGGGAATTGCAGGAGGAGACACACTGATCTTGCCATGGGATGGATAGACTACAGAAAGGCATTTGACATGGTGCCTCATTCTTGGATCACCAAAAGCCTGGAGATCTTCAAGGTGGCAGATAACATCAGACAGTTGTTGGGCAAGAGTATGAGGTCCTGGGAAACAGAGTTGACTTCAACTGGAGAATCCTTGGGAAGCGTGAAGATCAAAAGAGGTATCTTCCAGGGAGATAGCCTGTCCCCTCTGTTGTTTGTCCTTGCCATGATGCCCCTGACCAGTGTACTGCGAAAAGTGAGAGCAGGAAACGGGTTGGGAAATGGAGGGATTACCATCAATCACCTCCTCTTCATGGACGATCTTAAGCTCTTCGGGAAGAGTGAGAAGGAGTTGGATGTGCTTGTTGACACTGTCCGTATTTTCAGCAGTGATATATGTATGCAGTTTGGTATTAGTAAGTGTGGAGTCATTGTGATGAGGAGGGGTAGGTTGAGCAGAAGTAACGGAATCCAGATACCAACAGGTGAGATGATAAAGGAAATTGACTCTGAGGAAGGATACAAGTACTTGGGCGTTCTGGAGGCTGATGGCATAAAGAACAAAAGAATGAAGGAATTGTTAAGAACTGAATACATTCGGAGAGTAAGGGGCGTATTGAAGTCACATCTGAACAGCAGAAATGCCATAAGCGCAGTAAATTCCCGAGCTGTATCTATTATTAGGTACAGTGCGGGAATTCTGAGATGGAATGCTGCTGAACAAAAAGAAATGGATAGGAAGACTAGGAAGCTATTGACTATCTACAACATGTTCCACAAGAGGAGTGATGTCGATAGACTCTACCTAAGGAGATCTGAGGGTGGAAGAGTTCTTATCAGCATAGAGGACTGTGTTCAGATGGAGAAAAACAACCTACACAAATACGTGACTGATAGTAAGGAGCCAATGCTCAGAACTGTACTGAAGGAGGGGACAATAGGCCAGGGGATGTCCAAGGAGGAAATAACTGTTTCTACATTAGGCACAAGGCCAGCAATTAGCCAGTGCATTACTGGTACTTTATTTTATCGACCCCGTAAGGATGAAAGGCAAAGTCAACCTCGGCGGGATTTGAACTCAGATCGAAAAGGGACGTAACTATGCTGGAAAGCATGGCGTCCGACCCTCTACCGATACTGCCAATCCACCGTCCAAGGAGGAAATAACATCAAGGAGAAAGAGCAGCCTTCAGGAAAAATCCCTTCATAGTACCTTCTTTGAGAAAACTGAATTTAGAGATCCACAGACATGGAACTGGTTAAGAAGAGGAGACCTTAAAAAGGCTACAGAAGGAATGTTAATGGCTATGCAGGAGCAGGCCCTCAAAACGAAGTGGTTGAAACACCATATTTACAAGGAGGAGGCTAGCCCACTGTGCAGGATCTGTGGAGAGAGAGAGGAGACTGTGGCTCACATTGTATCCGAGTGTAAACACCTAGCCCAGACCCACTATAAGGGCTGGAGACATGATGTGATGGGCAGGGTGATCCACTGGCACCTGTGCAAAGTAAACAATTTACCATATTCTGAGAAATGGTATGAGCATAAGCCAGAGGCGGTGATGGAGAACGATCAGGTGAAGGTGCTGTGCGATTTTAGGATACAGACGGACAAGAAACTGGAACACAATAGACCTGACCTGGTGGTTGTGGACAAAGAAAAAAGATCGTGTCTGATTGTGGATGTGTCCTGCCCATTCGAAACGAGAGTGCAAGAGAAGGAGAGGGAGAAAATTAACCGATACCAGGACTTAAAGTGGGAGGTAAAAAGGATTTGGAACTGCCATGAAGTCAAAGTGATCCCGATTGTCATAGGCGCACTGGGGACTATCTCCAAAGGTTTCCAGGGATGGTTAAAGAAAATTGGCCCCTTCACGCTTTTTGGAACGCTTCAAAAGGCATGCTTGCTGGGAACAGCAAGAACCCTCCGATACGTCCTGAATATCTGAGGCTGCAGGTAGTGGTCCATTTAAATTAGATGAACAAAAACTGGCCGGGCAGGCTCGGGTAATAAGAACTAATGGGTGGATAAGCGAGCTGGAACTGGAGGAACTGGGCAGAGAGATTAGCTTGGAGATGGAGGGTGAAGTATGCCAGGCAAACGAGCCAGTGGGAAATGAAGGTGAAGAGGTCGAGAGAACGGAGGAACCACACGAAACAGACAATGATCTGAATGCTGAGATAAATAATACCTGGAACAGAGATACGGCCACTGAGGAGATGAATGCTGACGGGCTGGGACAAGATTTAGTAGATATCCTAAACTTAGTGGTAGATGAATTGAACAATGATAGTGGGAGACCTATGAACCTAAGATTTGTAGACAGGAAAAAGTTAAAAGAAACAACAGCTAAGGTAAACAAAGTCATCCCATACCTTGAGGCGAGGAGCCTTCGCCAGTGCAACAATAACCTCAAAGCAACAGCAAATACGGTGAGGAAACTACTTGGTATAAAAGCGAGAGGAAACAACAGACAAGAAAGAGCAGAGCCTTGGTGGAAGGAACGACTGAATGGTCAAATCAGGGAAATGAGAAATGACATTGGAAAGCTTGAGTCCCTACTGAATGGGACACTAAAAAACATAGACACTAAAAATAGACTCGAAATAAAGTACAAAACTAGGAGGAAAAAGCTAAATATTATCATAGAGGAACTGAAGCAACGCATTGTAGCAAAAAGTGCAAAAATCAGGCGATACGAGAACAGAGTCAGCCAGTATAAACAGAACCGCATGTTCGACAACAACCAGAAGATGCTGTTTGGACAGCTTGAAGGGAAAGAAAGAGGCAACGACTTGATCCCTGAGGCGGAACAAACTAAAACATACTGGAGAGGAATATGGGAGCAGGATGTTAAACATAATGACCAGGCAGTGTGGATTGAGACAGTACAGAAGGAGATCAGTGAACAGGCACGCCAACAAACTGATTTGAGTATCACAGTTGAAACTCTTAAGGGGCAGGCCAAAAAACTAACCAACTGGAAATCACCAGGCCCAGATGGTGTGCAGGGGTATTGGATTAAAAACATAACATCCCTCCACCCGAAACTGAGAACCATGTTCAATGACTGCTTGATGTCAGGTGAGTAGTTGACAAAAGGTACCACAGTTCTGATAATGAAAGACCGAATCAAGGGTAATGATGTTACCAACTATAGACCTATCCATGTCTGTCCGTAATGTGGAAACTATTGACAAGCATTATGTCTGAGGAAATCTACCATCACCTCCACACAAACAACTTGTTACCGGACGAACAGAAAGGATGCCGAAAGAAGTCACGTGGTACAAAGGACCAGTTACTTATTGATAAGATGGTAATGAGGAATTGCAGGAGGAGACACACTGGTCTTGCCATGGGATGGATAGACTACAAAAAGACATTTGACATGGTGCCTCATTCTTGGATCACCAAAAGCCTGGAGATCTTCAAGGTGGCAGATAACATCAGGCAGTTGTTGGGCAAAAGTATGAAGTCCTGGGAAACAGAGTTAACATCAACTGGAGAATCCTTGGGAAGCATGAAGATCAAAAGAGGTATCTTCCAGGGAGATAGCCTGTTCCCTCTGTTGTTTGTCCTTGCCCTGATGCCCCTGACCAGTGTACTGCGAAAAGGATACGGGTTGGGAAAGGGAGGGCTTACCATCAATCACCTCCTCTTCTTGGACGATCTTAAGCTCTTCGGGAAGAGTGAGAGGGAGTTGGGTGTGCTTGTTGACACTGTCCGTATTTTCAGCAGTGATATATGTATGCAATTTGGTATTAGTAAGTGTGGAGTCATTGTGATGAGGAGGGGTAGGTTGAGCAGAAGTAACGGAATCCAGATACCAACAGGTGAGATGATAAAGGAAATTGACTCTGAGGAAGGATACAAGTACTTGGGCGTTCTGGAGGCTGATGGCATAAAGAACAAAAAAATGAAGGAATTGTTAAGAACTGAACACATTCGGAGAGTAAGGGGCGTATTGAAGTCACATCTGAACAGCAGAAATGCCATAAGCGCAGTAAATTCCCGAGCTGTGTCTATTATTAGGTACAGTGCGGGAATTCTGAGATGGAATGTTGCTGAACAAAAAGAAATGGATAGGAAGACTAGGAAGCTATTGACTATCTACAACATGTTCCACAAGAGGAGTGATGTCGATAGACTCTACTTAAGGAGATCTGAGGGTGGAAGAGTTCTTATCAGCATAGAGGACTGTGTTCAGATGGAGAAAAACAACCTACACAAATACGTGACTGATAGTAAGGAGCCAATGCTCAGAACTGTACTGAAGGAGGGGACAATAGGCCAGGGGATGTCCAAGGAGGAAATAACATCAAGGAGAAAGAGCAGCCTTCAGCAAAAATCCCTTCATAGTACCTTCTTTGAGAAAACTGAATTTAGAGATCCACAGACATGGAACTGGTTAAAAAGAGGAGACCTTAAAAAGGCTACAGAAGGAATGTTAATGGCTGCGCAGGAGCAGGCCCTCAAAACGAAGTGGTTGAAACACCATATTTACAAGGAGGAGGCTAGCCCACTGTGCAGGATCTGTGGAGAGAGAGAGGAGACTGTGGCTCACATTGTATCCGAGTGTAAACACCTAGCCCAGACCCACTATAAGGGCTGGAGACATGATGTGATGGGCAGGGTGATCCACTGGCACCTGTGCAAAGTAAACAATTTACCACATTCTGAGAAATGGTATGAGCATAAGCCAGAGGCAGTGATGGAGAACGATCAGGTGAAGGTGCTGTGCGATTTTAGGATACAGACGGACAAGAAACTGGAACACAATAGACCTGACCTGGTGGTTGTGGACAAAGAAAAAAGATCGTGTCTGATTGTGGATGTGGCCTGCCCATTCGAAACGAGAGTGCAAGAGAAGGAGAGGGAGAAAATTAACCGATACCTGGACTTAAAGTGGGAGGTAAAAAGGATTTGGAACTGCCATGAAGTCAAAGTGATCCCGATTGTCATAGGCGCACTAGGGACTATCTCCAAAAGTTTCCAGGGATGGTTAAAGAAAATTGGCCCCTTCACGCTTTTTGTAACGCTCCAAAAGGCATGCTTGCTGGGAACAGCAAGAACCCTCCGATACGTCCTGAATATCTGAGGCTGCAGGTAGTGGCTTGATATTCATTTCAACAAACTTTCCAGTTAAATAACATCAATGACTGAGACTCAAAGAACAATAATAATAATAATAATGATTTCTTTATTGGCCACAATGGCTGACATCAAGAAAAACATTACAGACGGCACAGGACGGTACAGGACGGTACGATGTGTGTTTTGTGCGTGTAAATATTTTCATTATTCATATAATAAAAGAAAAAAAAGACATATAAACATATATATATATATAAACAATAAAAATGAAAATTGAAACAATAAAAAATTCCCCAATAGGGGGGAAAACCTCCGAGGGTTACTCGTGGCGAAAACCACTCAAAGACCACGGCCATCCTGACCACCATGGCAAGCGCCCTCTCTCAATTTTTCCATTTCTTAAACTACAGGCGTATATTTAGAGCGGTCCCGTTCACTCGGACCATTCTCGCTACATTCACCCACCTTTCAACAAACTTGCTAGAAGGCAGCACTTGCCTCTCCACCCTGATTTTCCTCTTCAAGTGAAACTTGAAAAAGTTAATTAGGGATTCGCTGAAGAGGAAAGTGTCTGTCTTTAACCCTTTCAACCTTGTCCACCACACAATCTCTTTCGCCATGGCCACCAGGCAGATGAAAACCGCCTGCCCTTCCTCCTCAAAGGAAGACGGCGAGACCTCTGCACAATGGACTCAGTCGATAACCGGATCAGTCCTACACGCGACAGCAATTGTTCGACATAGCTCCACAAGTTAGCAATGCTCGGACACTGAACGAGTGCGTGCATGACGGTTTCGTCGCTCTGCGCGCATCTGGGACAGGCTCGGCTGACAGCACTTCCGTGCCTATAGAGCTTATCTCGAACCGGCAACGCTCCCCGGTAGCTCTGCCAGGCCAGGGATTTTTGGAAGTTATACATAGGCCCTGGGCTGAAAGTTCTCCGGAAGAGAGCAAAGAGCTGATCTTCTTCGACGCCCAGGATCTCTCCGAGAACGTCGTCGCTCTTCCCCTCCTTTAGTCCTCTATAGAACGCCGAGGTGGATGTTCCACCGATACTGGTGCCCAGCTGGCAGAGGGTAGTGAGCGGCTGGAGACATTCCAGTTTCCAAGCGCTATCCTCGGTCTTTTCCTGACCCAGGACTGCAGCTTTTGGAGCAAGGCCAGCAATTACCCAGTGTATTACTGGTAATTTATTTTATTGACCCCGTAAGGATGAAAGGCAAAGTTGACCTCGGTGGGATTTGAACTCAGAATGGCAAGGGTCGCAACTCTATGCTTGAAAGCATGGCGTCCGACCCTCTACCTATACTGCCAATCCACTAATAATAATAATAATAATAATTGTTCCTACTTTAGGCACAAGGCCAGCAATTATCCCAGTGTATTACTGGTACTTTATTTTATCGACAATAATAATAATAATAAATGTTTAATAATAATAATTCACTTCTGCTAACCATTTTCTGTCAGTATTTCCACAATACTTCATTCAACCGGGGTAAACCATAGTAAAATGTAACCAATCTAATCAATCATGTAAAGGAGGTGTGGTAGGATTGGGTGGGGGATTGGGGTGACGGGGTTGGAGTGAATGGGAAGAAAGGAGAATGTTTGTGTACACAACTAGAAATCATTAGCAGATATTGACAGACATACACATATACACACATATATACCACACACACATATACACTCAATCACAAGTGCACACGTATACACGCACACATATTCACAGATATTCCACACACACATATAAACACATATACCACACACATATATACGCATATATACCACACACACATATATATACACACATAAATACACAGATATATACCACACACACATATATACACTCATATATACCACACACGCATATATATACGCACATATATACCACACACATATATACACACAGATATTCCACACACATATAAAAACATATACACAGATATTCCACAGACACATATACACAAACACACATACACACACACATACAAACTTATATACACGCATATATACACATACTTCACACCCTCATATATACATGCACATACACTACACGCGCACGCACACATACACACATACTCCACACCAACATATACACACACATACACATATACACGCACATATGCACATACATACACATATACACGCACATGTGCATATACACACTCACAGAGAGATACACACATACGCATATTCACTCACACAGATGAGCACACAGACACACACCTACATATATACCCCCGTACACACATACTCACATACACACACATACACACACATGCACAAACACACACACGAAATTAACAGAAAGAGAGTAACATACATAAATTCATACATACATACATACATAAAAACATACATACATACATACATACATACATACATACATACATACATACATACATACATACATACATATACACACAGTCAACGCGATCAGTCGCATATTTTGGCGTGGGAGACTATTTATTAAATTTAAGATGAATACTATCTCCGACAGTAATGCCACAACTACAGTCATGTTGAATAACTGTTTATTCTTCTAACTATATCTACTGAAGACACCTTTTATTCGAATTCGTAGAGATATCCGACTAAATACATAATTCATTTTACAAAGATTTTCTACAAACAGCATGGCTGAACACAACATCAACAAAAAAATTAAGGAAGTACCGAAGACAAATAACAAAGAAGGTAATCAAACTTTATTCAGTTGTAGCTACAGAAGAAACCGCAATTATAAATCGCATTTCTCTTGGAGTTGCGAACTTAATAATGATTTATTTAATTGTTATAAAATGGCAAAAAACAATCCCTCCATTGGCTATATGAATAGAATGAAGCTACACTGGGACGAAATGCACCCAGAGCTAAATTATTTCACAGCGAAACAATTACGCCAACAAGCGACGTTTGTTGAACGTAAAAATAAGATAAATATTATTAATTGTAAGTCCCTCACAACAAAAATGTTATCAATAACACGTGTTACATGTCGCCATGCTACTAGACTTCCTAGCAGCCAGGTCGAACAGCGCCTTGAAACAACTATGCCTGTAAGAAACTTGACACCACATGTACCATCTAAGTCTACCTCGAATGCTGGGGAAAACACTATCGATAATAATAATAATCTAAGAAATTTGACACCACGTGTACCATCCGAGTCTACCTCGATTGTTGTGGAAAATACTTTCGATAATGATAATCAAAAGTATAAACAATTGAAAATTTCCCTCAACGAAATCTTCCAGAGAGAAATTAACTCATGTATAAATATCTCTCTTGCTGAACGAAATAAAACAACAATATTTAATTTTAAAAAAACAAATAATGAAATATTACGTGTTATTAACGAGATAGGGGATGAATATTTACGACGGATAAAAACCCCAACATTTTGGCAAATCAACGCCTGTTTATATGCTTTAGCAACGGCAGTAAAGCATTATCTTGGTGATAGCAGAGATATTAACAAGAACAAAACACCTCCAAAAATACCATCATATATAACTAAAATAGAAAAAAAGATTGCTGACCTACGAAAAAATATAGGACATGTGACAATGCTCCTTACAGGCAAACAAACACACAAAAAAACTCATTCCTCCCCAACAAAAGAAGGTAGATGAAAGAAAAGTGCTTAATAAAAGATTCAGACGAAACCAAACATCAGTCCATAGAGATATGAAGGGCAAAATAATAAGTGTCACTGAAGCCCTATCCCAGAAAGACATTCCTTTTGGAGAAAAATATGGGGTGAAAAGAAGAATTTCAACCAAGGTGCAGTGTGGCTAAAAGAAATCCAAAAGAACTATTGCTCCTACACTACAACAAAAACATACGAAATAAGTGAGGGTACCCTTGAGACTGTGATAGGAAAACTCCAAGATAAGAAAACACCAGGAAGAGACATGATTGTCGGCTACTGGTAAAAAAAACTGATATTCTATCGGAGGTATCTTACTGACCTCTACCAATTAGTTCTTAAGGGAGATACACTTATACCAGAATGGTTAACATTAGCACAAACATTACTGGTCCCCAAGAACAAAGACACCCACTTGGCAAAAAGCTACCGACCCATTGCTTTCCAGAGCCTGATGTATAAGATGTATACAGCCTGCCTGAACCTATTCCTCCAAGATCACTGTGAAAATAATAACATCATCACAGATGAACAAGCAGCTGGAAAGAAAGGTGTTTGGGGATGTGCTGAACAACTCCTAATCAACAAAACTGCTATTTCGGAGGTGCGACAACTTAGGAGGAATATGGCTACAGTCTGGCTGGACTACAGGATCGATTTCGATTCCGTTCCCCACTCTTGGATGATAGAGGCCCTCCAACTGGCTGAAGTCCCAGACATTATTATCAGAGCCATAGAGAGGCTGTCTTCTTGGGCTACTATCTGAAAGTTAAAGAGAGAGAAGGAGGACTCTATTTTCACTGATAAAATAAAATATCGCAGGGGTATATTTCAGGGAGACAGTCTCTCTGTGATATTATTCATCCTGTCATTAAATCCCTTGTCCTTTCTGCTCAAGAAATGTGAAGAAAACATCATTGGCTCACAGGAGGACAGAAATACGAACCTAACTCATAATTTCTTTGTGGATGATCTGAAATTCTATGCCAAGAACATGGATGGGATGAAGAAAACTCTTGACCTGGTTACAACGTTCTCAAAGGACATAGGAATGGAGTTTGACCAAGGTAAATGCTCATATATGACTATAAAGGGGAGAAAAACAACAACCCAATCTAGCAACATTGTCATCAATGGCCTAACTGTTTCACCGATATCTGATGAGGACTGATACAGATACCGGGGGATAGATGAGAACATATCCTATAATAGTATCTGTAATAAGGAACGCGTAACCAAGGAATACTACACCCTATTAAGAAAGATATGGTCATCGGAACTCTCTGCGAAAAACAAAACAGTGGCTCACAATGTGTTTGCTGTGCCTGTCCTAACACCAACGTTTGGAATACTCAATTGGACGATAGACGAAATCCAAGCAGTTGATGTTAGAACTCGAAAAATACTAAACAACACCGGAAACCTCCACATGAACAGTGACATAGACCACCTTTACTTGAAACGTAAGCAGGGAGGCAGAGGCCTAACATCAGTCCAAACAGCATTTGAATGTGGCATTATATCCCTCTGACATCTACGAACCTCGAAGCGTAGGAGCCCGTTTCTCGAGCAAGTCTATCTGCATGAAACAGATAAGATCATGAGAGTTGGGAAGGAACTCCCCGATAGATATTCCCTGTGTGATAATCAAAACTCACACCCAGGGATGTCGCTCAGCAGTATCGCAGTGAATCCATGGATGAAAAACTGCATGCTTATCAGCAAAAAATCATACATGGATATGTTGCGAGGAAGCTCCAGAGTGAGAGTAATATAGATAAGGAAAGTAGTCTATCTTGGACCAACAACCGCTATATTGGCTCCCACTTTGAAGGATACGCTTTTACAATCCAAGAACAGGAAATTAACACGAAATACTTGATTCACAAAAGAGATAGGGATGCAGGCAAAATGCCTAGATGTGATAACAAGTGCAGACTCTGCAGAATTAACATCGAAGATGTCACACATGCATCAGCAGCTGTCGAAAGATGTCATCGCGGTACTATCTACCTATGAGGCATGATGTAGTGGCCCAAACACTGTACAATGCAACCTGTAGAAAAGATATCCCCGATAATAAACACATTAAAAACTACAGAAATGTGGAAGACATCCTTATACATAATATGAAAGAGTACTGGTGGAATGTTCCAGTAAAAACCCCAATAAAATGCAGGCATAACAGACCAGATATTATGATATGGGACAGGGAGAAGAAAACATGCACAGTAGTGGAAGGTAGCTGCCCAGCAGATGTCAATATAATATCAAAGATTAGCGAAAAGGAGAATATTTTTGCAGAACTGATGAGAAATCTGCAGATACTACACCCTGATTACACCTTCAGATTTATGCCTGTGATTATTGGGGCCCTGGGGTATGTTAGTAACTGACTCAATGCAAATCTTGAGAAGCTAGGCTTCACAGGAACAGAAAGAACACAACTAGTTAGGAAATTAGAAGTACGATCCATTAATGGAACAGTAAAAATATGTAAAACATTCCAGAAATTTTGCATCTAATAACTGCATATACACATGTACAAATACAAAGCATATACACATGCACACATACAACTCAAAACATACACATCCACACATACAATAACATCCATATCTACACATGCATGCATACATACATATCTACCTAGTTGATGTTGTGTAAATTCCAATGAGAGAGTCTTGTATCTCTGTTAGAAACCGACTCTCTCTCTATTGGTAAAACTTTGTGAAATTATAAAACCAGAAGAACATACATACACGATGACTGCCTTCTCGTTATCAAGTATGGCCATTGCACGATATACCATTATTAATAATTATTAATTAATTCTATCGTGCAATGCCTGTGCGTGAAGATGTTTTTAAAGTGGCCTTTTCAAAGCTGACGTTTAGGTTTTTCATGATCAAGACGTCTCTCTTCAAACATTCTGCAGCCTTCCTTCAAATGTCCTCTCCATTTACCCCTCTTTAAAGCAAGCACTTCCCAGTTCTGTACTTCAAACTGTAGACTTTTAAGGTTGCTTTTTATGCAATCTTTATATCTTTTTTTTTTTTGTCTGTGCTGAGGGTGTTTCCTAGTGCACAATTGACTGTAAAATAGTTGTTTTGGGAGTCTTTCCTCATTTATGTGCACAACATGGCCCACCCAACACATTTCAGATGATATGATGGTCGATTCAATGTTCGTATCACCAGCATCTATAAGGATTTGTGTGTCAGGTATTTTTGTTGCCATTTGATATTTAGGATTCATCTTAAACACTTTTGTTTAAAGTGTTCAAGCAGTTAAGGTGTCTACGATGTACTGTCAACGTTTCCGAAGAGTAGATCAGAGCACTCAGAATGCAGGCGTTTTACTCACTAATCCACTAACCATGGTCTTGATATTGATGCCATGGTCTGCCCACACTCTCTTTTCAAGTTTTCCGAAGGCTAGAGAGGCCTTCTGAATGCGTAGGTGTATTTCTGCATCCAGTGAACCATTCCTTGATAATGCACTACCCAGGTAAACGAAAGTGTCAACAACACCCAACCTAGTTCCATGTATTATTATATTTGGCTCAATATGTTCTTCCCCTGGTGATGGGATGAACATTATCTTGGTCTTTTTAAAATTAATTTTCATGCCAAAGGCATTACAATAAGCTGCAAAACAATCCTGATGTATTGCATGTCATCTTGAGAGTGAGCCAGAAAGTCAATATCGTCTGCATACTGTTCTCTAATTAATATTTGGAACACCTTGGATTTGAAATTGAACTTTCTTAGGTCAAAGATTTTTCCTGTAATTGTAAGTTGCAATAAAACACCCTTTGCACAGTCCTTGAATGCATCACATCAAAAATATTGAAAACGGTGTAGGAGCTGGGATATCTTCCTGCTTCACGCCATTATCAACTGGGATTTCATTGTACAATTCTCCATTCAAGACAACCCCAGCCTTCATATTCATGCGCAGTGGAACGAACATATCAATAAACTTTGATGGGTACCCTATTTTCCCTAATATTTTCCACAGTGCACTTTTGTTCACCGTATCAGAGGCCTTCATCAGATCAACAAAAACCTGATACAGAGGAACCCGATGTTCAATACATTTCTCCTGAATCTGCCTTGCAGAGAAGATCATATCAATCGACCATCTGCCAGATCTAAAGCCACTTTGTGATTCAGGTATTACTGTAGGACAACAGTCTTCCATCAACCTGTTCAACAATAATCTAGCAAGAACTTTGCTCACAGACTCCACGGCACCACTCCTCCATCGCCATAGGACTTTCACCTGTAAAAATGACAGATGAGATCACAAAAGAAACATCTGTACATCATTGGATTATAGTGACAAACGCTTGTGCTACACAGTGATTATAGTCAGGTGACAAGCCTATGCCAGATGAACAGTACACCACATCAACCACTGGTTTTATTTCAAAGTTTCCCTCTTTAAGAAAGATACTGTAACACCAGCTCGGGTTCCTTCACTCCCAGTGGATTTTCTTTTTACCCATCTGCTAGCCATCACACATGTAAATGAGTTGCAATGATTCGCTGACTTTTTCATGAATGTTGACCAGGGACTCTATCCCATTTGAAATTTAAAAATGAATAAATAAATAAAATAAAGATTTTTAAAGGTTTTTAGAAGTTTTAAAAGGGTTTAAAAGGGTTTAAAAGGTTTTTAATTTTTTTTTAAATAATGTTTTTATCAAATACAAGCAGTATAGCCCGGCGTTGCTCGGGGCTGCTCAGTAGCTGTGCTAAAGTTACAATGTTAAATTCCTTTCTTGGTTTAAAAACTGTAGAGTCTACAGTGTAGACTTTCATGTGGTACTTTTGATTAATATTCCCCCAACCAACAGTATGCCTTATAAAGTTAAGAAAACATAACCATAACCCGAGTGTTAAAACAAAAGAGGATGCTGGGGATAAAAACTGCATTGGTAATCTGTTAACAAAAATCGAAAATGTAAACACTGCAACAATTGTCTCAGAGAAAAACATCAGCGTAACCAAACTATCAGTTATTTTGAAACAAAGAAATTGGATAGACATGAGAAACAAAAGAAAAATGCGTTATCCGAAGTCGAGGGGGCAGGCAGCATAAAAGAGGTTCGCACCTGTGATAAAACATATTGACAATGTAATAGCGTAGATGTTTAAGTATAAACTATGAAGAGCTCATAACATACCCATGGTGAGTTTGACGGGCAGATTATAGACAGCCACAGCATGCAAAATGGACAGATGCAGCAAAAGCCATATTCACCAAAAAGAATCGCTGAAATCAATAAAACAGAAATGCTGCTTCCATTGCATCTTCACATGCAATTGAGAATGATGATGAAAGTTTACTTCGATGCACCAGAAATGCTGTTGTTGCGTGTTGTCTAGGTCAGAATGCATATTGAAACAATGAAAGAAATGACGGGAACAATTTTTGTATGTATGCGCCAAGTTGTGTGTGTCTATGTATTAAACGCCTGACCTGACTTGTCAGCGACTGGAGGGCGTCCTTAACAATCGAAAGCATTGATTTCAGAGTCCGCTTTGATTTGCGAGCAATGCTGGTCCTTAGAGGCCTAGGTGTCAATAAAATGCACTGCATCGATGTTGAATACAGGGTTCGTAGACGCTATATATTTAAGGCAGTCGGTGTAACATTGCCGTTTTGAACCAACAAAGCCTATAAAACCTCACGGTATACAATATTCTTTGTTTTTCCGTTTGGAGCAAAATCAAAGAGGTTGTTCCGGCTGCCAACTCGAGAACATCCAACGTAGAATTGTCCATGTGAAAAACATGGCTCCTCCAGGTGAAGTCCTGCTACAGATAAAGTCTGACCCTGGGACTTGTTGATGGACATAGCAAAGGCAGCACGAAGGGGAAATTGGGTTCTTTTAAAAGAATAGGGTGCATCCACTCCTGATGTAGTAAGAGTTACTATAGGTATTAAAACATCTTCTCCTTTTCCACATCCCGACATAATCGTAGCATAAATAATGTGCTGTAACATCCTATTGACAACAAGGCATGTACCATTGCAAAGCTTGGGAGGGGTTATATTCCTAAGAAGTATAACTGGACATCCTTCCTTGAGAGACAAAATATGTTGAGGTAGACCGGGAATATCCAATGAATTGAGGAATGCAATGGGATAATTGACCGCATCATGTGCATCAACATTGGTATCAATAGACTTAAAAGTCTTATCATTTCCAGGAAGACTTTCAAGCATTTGGCGATTAATGGCGGAGATAGTGACATTTGTAGGAGCTAATATAGCCCTCTCACACAGCCATGTATGATTGCGGTAATTATCTGCCAAGTTGGGAAAAACGGCTGCCATGAGATCTTCGACAGTGTTAACCAGACAGTATATATTGTCGAGTGCAATGTCACCATGCACACCTGAAGGTACTTTGCCGTTGCCAAGAATGAGAAGGTCTTCTGTAAATATTTCAGACACAGTATCACCATGCAGTTGAACACCCATGTTAGTGGTAAGACGAAGTGTTGTTACCTGTTGCCACAATGGAGAAGACTTCAGGCAAGTCCGAATTTGATCTGCTCTGGTGCCCTTTGGAATAACCGGCAAAGTTTGTCGAAAGTCTCCTGAAAGCAAAAGAGTTACACCCCCCATGGTCTCCTGACCGTCTCTAATGTCTTTCAGTGTTCTATCTAAGGCCTCAATAGCTCCTTTGTGAGCCATGGTACATTCATCCCACACAATCAGTTGGCACCTTCGTAGCAGTTCTGCTCTCAGACTATCCTTGGTGATGTCACAGAGCAGTGTTTCAGCTGATACCAAGTTAATCGGTAGCTTAAAGGTAGAGTGTGCTGTCCTGCCGCCAGGAAATAGTGTTGCTGCAATACCGGATGATGCAACGGCTATTGCGATAACTTCATTCTGTCTAACTTTGGCAAGAAGAAGTTTAGTAACAAAGGTTTTTCCAGTGCCTCCAGGGGCATCAAGAAAGAAGATACCACCCCATCGATGAAATACATAGTCGGTGATAGTGTTGTATGCAAATTGCTGATCAGGAAGTAGTTTTGGTTCCATTTCAAACACATATCTAGCTAGAGTGTCGACATCATAAGATGTTTCTTGGATGATGAGAGTTGGGATTTTAATAGAATCAGTGCAGTGGGTTTGTGGCAGACCGTATGCTGGCAAGGCATTCCCACCCATAAGGAAAATCCTGTCCTCTATGTCTATAAGCCCTTTATTGTATAAATCATCACTGAAATCTACTTCTATGTCAGGAAGTAGTAGTTGAGTCTGGTGCAGGAAGTCCTCAGACAGTTGGTTCCGAAACTTCAACCATAATGTGTAGGGATCACAAATGTTACATAAGTGAAGAAGCTTTGCAAAGAGCTCTCGTAGGCTTCCAGCTCAGTGTGATGAAGCGATCTCCGCCAAGGTTGCATCTCATCGTGAGTCATCTTCAAGCATTCCACGAGCCAAACAGGCATCTCTCTATGTAGACCAAACAAGATTACCGTAAGTTCTGAGGTCCTGAAAACTGGTCGGTCCTTTGACCTCATGCAGTAGCATTCGAAGATAGAAGCACTCGTGTTGATTTGGAGGAACCGTATACACTTACCCCAAGCAATTAGTGAATTTGATCCCGGGAACTTCAATAACTGGTTGGCCAGTCTTTCTGCGACTCCATGTTTTTTTTATTTCATGTGTAGTATGACGGCACCTGAGGATACAGCAATGATTGTGTACATGTCACATTGAACTGGTCCGAAAACCTCACCTATTTTGATAAGATCCATAAGCTTAAGTAACTTAAGACGGAATACTCTAGCCGCGAGATCATATCGGCGTGAGGCGTTCTGACCAGGAAGGAGTTCGCCCTCAATGTCCTTCCAATTGGGGTTACAAGTAAAAGTTATAAATAAGCCTGGCCTGCCGTAATGTCGTACAATGGTCATGCCGTCCTGAGTCCTTTCATGCATATATCGAGGGCTTCCCGTAAAGGTAGATGGCAGAATGCATGCTTTTCCAAGACTCTCAGGATCCGCATCATTGTTCATTCCATCACGAAGGTGTATGTAACTGTCACAACGCAACTTTTTTTTATTGAGTTTGATAAAACACAATCTCTCAGATTCCATTTTTGCACACGTGTCAGTTGCAGACTGGTTGAAAAGGTCTTGAGAGCGGTGGAGGTGATTAAAACAGTCATCTCGAATCATGAATCGGAATGCATAGAAGTTCTTGCATGAAACTGTTTTGGTAGAATGAACCTCTGAATTGGTAGATTTACATTGTGGAATGCCAAAATGGTATCCGTCCTCTCCATATACAAAAAGCAGCGGGTATTAGAGTGCGTCGTATGATCTGTGTGTTTCACTGATCCGTTGAAGTCCGTGGTCGCGATGCTTGATAACAATGTCACGTTTACTGTGCTGATCTCCAGCGAGAAGTATTGCAGCCTCATTGAAAGAAGGTGAATTATAGCGGCCTGCATGTTCTCCATATGGCCGGTTGTCAGCATCAATGACGACATAGTAATTGTCTACAAGAGCTGTTTCTAACGCGTATTTGAAGCTCCGAACGTAGCTGCTATGAGTATGAAGTATAACCTGAAGTTCAAGAAGGAGCTCTAGTCTAGTGTCAGATGCAATTGAGTATTTCCTTGTTGCTTTTGGAGAGTCAATTGAGTTTTTCTTTTTTTTCTTTTTGGGAAGGCAAATGTATTTCGCCTTGTAGCTTGTTCAAGACAGTTGGGCATGAAGAAGACCTGAAGAAATTAGGGCTCTTTATTATCTACAGGCTCAAGCGATCCAATAAGATGATAAATCTGACCTTGAACTTTGAAAGTGGGCATAAATCCATCTTCATACTCATAACTCGATCCAAAAGAAGTCATTCGGAAGGCACAATTGTAATGTCGAATATCTTGAAGGAAGCCTCTTGAGAGTGAATGGGTGCCTGTAAGAAGAAGCCTCAATGGCTGTGGTGGATCCCTAGGAGGGTGCAAGTTGACCTTACCATTAGAGCAGCACATTCCGGCTGGTTCACCCGGCCACTTTTTGGCTTTGCAAAACTGGCAAATTTCAGACATGCCGCCGATTTGAATATGGGGGTGTGTAGCATAATTATTAGCGGGGACATAATTGAAAGCCTTCAATGACCATTGTGATTTCGCAGCCCTCGAAGTACCCCGCTTATTGGCTATACTGCCCCCCCCCCTCCCAGTCGAATAGTTCGGATAGCTGCTGTCTCCGCTTCTCGCGCAGCTGCCGTAGCAGCTGCGTCTCTGCTCTGACGAAGATCACGTTCAACATCATTCTCTGCAGCTCGCACAGCTGCTTTTGCCTTTGCATTTCTTGCAAGCCGAGTTTGACGTTCCTCGTTATTCACTGCAGCATGTGAGGATGCAGTTGAAGAAGCATTTCTGGTGTGTCGAAGTAAACACTCGTCATCATTCTCAGTTGCATGTGAAGATACAATGGAAGCAGAATTTCTGGCGTGTCGACTCAAGCAATGCTCATCGATAGACAGAGCTGTCGCATTCACTGAACACCACACAATTTGAGACTGTCTAATGTTCGACGATGCCTCAGTCAGCCTCCTTCTTTTCGTTATCTGAGACCGCGTCAGTCCTAATAAGGGCATCTTCTTTTTAGGCATCAAGGTGGTGAGCACGATATGACAAAGGAATCTGACAAACGTATCTTAAATATAAAACAATGCGAAAAAATAAGTTTTGCGAATCATTTAATTTTGCAAATCAATTCGTCTAATGAGAATGCACCCAAAATCCAAGAAAATGTCATCGATGCATTATTTACAAAGTCATCTTTACATGAACATGCAAGGTAACCAATAATGTTGGCACAGCCGTTCTTTAACTTTGTTATATTCAGTGATAACAGTGATTCAAAGGAAATTTAAACTTTTTAGAGAAATCACAATTGCACATAAGGCATAACATCTATATAGCAATAAAATCGGTTATGGTAATCAGGAGTTACTTGAAGCCGAACATTAAAAACATGGCAGCTTAAAAAATTGCTCCATTTCTTTTTATGCAACTTTTTATCAGATTTTGAGTGCATTTCTTAACCAATTATAATTTTACTGAAAAAATGGATGCGAAATAGTTACGGCTACGGTAAAAAATGTCTAAGTGTGAAAATCACTTGCATGGATACTGAGCTAAAGCTGATTAAAGAACCAGTAAGGGTTTTTAGGTCGCCCTGTATGTCGAGCCCCAATGCACAAAAATGGGGCATGGTGGAAATAATCTGACTTCTTATTTGCATTGAAATTACTCAGATTGACTTGAATTTGCTATTTTAGTTTGAGCAAAACTTTTGTGCTGGCCAAGCGTCAATAGTAATTAACTGCATGCCTACTTTTGCACCCCCAACCCGGTGTATACATGAATCCTAATACAAACAATCCGTCCATATTTCCTTCAAGATAAAAGGAAATTAAAGTAAATTTAACATTATAAGATCGCAAAATTAATTTAAGTAGAAGGCCTAACCGCCAACGCCATAGCAAAATGAAACAACAATTGAAAACTGAAAATAATCCAAACGTTTAATAGGGAAGGTTTAACTTACCAAGTAATGAGGTCGCTGACTTTTTAACGCTTTGTAGCATACAAAGGTAGTACAGTTAAAATGAAGCTACTAAACAAATCGAACCAACAATTGAAATTCAATTTGAATGGCATCTACTTATAGCATCTTCTTATTCTGACACGAATCTAAATA
The DNA here is from genome assembly GCA_964016885.1 of Eledone cirrhosa. Lineage (NCBI taxonomy): Eukaryota > Metazoa > Mollusca > Cephalopoda > Octopoda > Eledonidae > Eledone > Eledone cirrhosa. The sequence goes on from OZ024744.1 coordinate 29,198,626, forward strand.
TCTAATCGTCTGCAAGTGGTGGGAATTTTTTATCGTCTGCGCGTTCCATAAAAGGGAAATAACTCGTCTCTCATCTCTATTTATACATTTGAATTGAAAAATCAATACATTACAAATTCGATTTTTACACTTGGCGTGGGTCGATTTGAAAGATTTTTTGACCGATGTCTCTGCGGGACCTTCATCTATAAGTGTAGCAATTTCACCGAAATTTGAACGTACGGTTTAGGAGGAGATGTGTGCCGAAGATTTTAGTAGACAGACAGACAGACAGCCTCAGTTTTATATATATAGATATATATATGTACACAGACAAATGTGCAATCAATCGTACACACACCAACACAGTATATACATATCAACACATTATTGGGTGGCCGTTGACTCATGAGTTCTTCCGCCATTTGTCAGGTTTTGTTTTATGTCGAGCAGGGTGTCCAAAATCACCCTCACCAAGTAAACTTGGTGGGGTTGCCGGTTTAGTCGCCGACGACCCGACCATGCGACAGTTGTAGTGGGTTACATGTTACCAGTAGCACTCAAGAGCGACCTGATATACACACATACAAACATACATAAATTCATACACACATATATACGTACATAGGTATATATATACATATATATATATATATATATATATATATATATATATACATACACACACAAGGTAGGTACGCGCAAACCTTATCTCCCAAAGACAAGAAGCAACACTACCACCAACAACAATGACAACAGCAATGAAATAAATAAGAAAAATAAAGTAAAACAACGATAAAACATAATAGAAAAATATCCCAAGAAAACGACAAAACAGTCAACAAAAATAACAAAAATCCGCAATCTTTGCCCTCATCTTGTCCCCACCCTCCGGGTTTCTACAGTTAATATTGATAATAAGGTAATAGACTAACAGAGACAATCAATTGACTTAAGATGTGATGTAATCACACACACACACACACACACACACACACACACACACATTTATATATATATACGCACACACATACACACATACAAATACACATACACACATATACACATATACATATAAAGATATATGTGTGGTGGTGGTGTATGTATCTTTGAGTGTGGTTGTGTGTGTGCATGTGTGTGTAGTGTGAGAGACAGACAGATACGCAGATATAAAAATAGATAGAACAATATAGAGAGAGGGGTGAGGTTATGACAGATATACTAAGTTGGGAATACAAACACACACATATATATATGTATATATATTATGTGTGTGTGTCTGTGTGTGTGTATATATACATATATATATATATATAGAGAGAGAGAGAGAGAGGGGGAGAGGGAGAGAGTGTGTGTATCTGTGTGTATATATATGGGTGTGTGTGTATGTATATATATATATATATATATATATATATATATATATAGAGAGAGAGAGAGAGAGAGAGAGAGAGAGAGAGAGAGAGAGAGTGTGTGTATGTGTGTGTGTATATATATATATAT